>JABFOV010004699.1:0-13383 GCA_022817685.1 Aradophagus sp. ZL-2020 | reverse complement strand
TCAAGACTTTTATGACTCACAAACTGGGACTCGAGTGACACTATCTAGGATATGTCTGGTTTTTGTGTTTTTGGCTAGTGTTTTTTTTTAAAGGAAGAGAAAGCGAAGAGGGGGGAGGAGAGGTTGTGGTGGGGGGGGGGTTGGTATAAGAGAAAAAGAGTATTTTTTGATGGTTAAGATTGAATTGATAAAAGTAAAAAAATTGATTGAAAAAAAAAAAAAAAAAAAAAAAAAAAAAAAAAAAAAAAAAAAAAAAAAAAAAAGAAAAAAGAAAAAAGGAAAAAGAAAGAAGAAAAAAACATTGGTGATATACAACGCTTTTCACCGCGCGCTTTTCACCGCGCGCTTTTCACCGTAAAATTTTTTACGAGAAAAGAAGAATGATCAAACCTTTTTTTCTAATTTTTCGGTTATTAATAGGCTGTCATGTAGTTCTAATAGTTTAAGAACCGTTCAAACTGTTCAAAACAAAGGTAATGTTCAATCTCGGAACGCGTTCGAATAGTTCAATGTTCAGACTGAACGATTCGGAATCTATTACGGAATATAATTGTAATATTTATTATGTAAATATATTTACGTTCCGTTAATTTGTTTAAAGTATGAAAAAAAAAAATTCGAATTGTTCGAACCGAATTCGTTCACAAGCCTAGTTATTGATCGCTGAAAATGGTTGAAAAATGGTTCCCATGTCTGTGTTTTACAAATGTAAAATATGTCCGAAAAATTGTTTAGTTATTATTTGCTATGTTCAATTTCAATGGTTTGATAATTAATTCAATGTGATACTGTTAATTTTAATACTATTTTATTCTTCTTCACATTTTTTAATTTGATTCAAGATTGGAATTTCAATTTCTTCAATCTCTATTCAACTTCTTTTCAATTTCCAATCAACCTTTTTTTGAGCATCAAAATACTTTAACTCACGTTAGAACATGACTTCTGTACACTGTTCAATGTTCAAAACGTCCAATAATGTAGAGTAAATTTGCAACGACAAAAATGAACTTATAAAAATTACTATCTTTAACGGGAAACCGTGAAAATACTTTGCAAAATAAACAAATTATCAGTCCATTTTGTCTTATAATCGTAGCACGTTTACATTTATGACCCACAATCTGAACAAATTTTATTAGAATGAGATAGTGATTTTCTTCTTTGGGTAAAGTATATCCTCATTTTACCAACAGCTTAATAACTTTTACCATTCAATTTTCTCCGTGTAATTAATTTTACTCAGAAAAATGTACCACTAAATTTTACTGTTAAAACAGTATTATAGTAAAGGAAAATAAAATCTGATTTACGTTTCTCCATACAAATAATAGTTTTTTTTTTTATTGAATAATCTTGCAAGAAAAAGTTATAATGTTTCAAAGTATGAGAATATAATTTGTTCATTTTTCATTATAGTATATGTTACTAAATTATATATAATTAATTTTCGTTAATTAATAACAGGTGGAAACTTCAACTCTATAACAAGAGTAGTATTTAGTGTGTAAACGCTACAATTTACTGTTACAATAAATACTACCCTCTTAATGCTTAATACGACACAAATACTGTTTTAACAGTAAAATTTAGTGGTACATTTTTCCGAGTGTATTCGAATGCAAGCGGCCCGTTGGGAACGTCAGGTTGGAAGCCTAAGTAGCCGAAGGCAAGGATCGGGGCCCGGTCTGGTAGTGACGGGCAAACGGTGCACATGCAGTCGGCCCGTTGTAATGACTTCATTGTGGCAGCGAGCCGCCCTCGGCATTGTTGCCGCCTGAGAACGTTTGACTCTTGGCCTGATTGCAGGGTGAATTTCTCCGGAGTTTGCGGCATTGTCGGGCCTAAATGAGGGGGGAGGTGCTGCGGCCGCGGGGGGGTTTGCGCGCCCGTCCTGAGAAGAAGTCAAATTACAGGGCCCCGACGGGCCGGATCCCTTTGTCCGCGCGCCACCCCGCGACGCCGCCGATCGCGCCGTCTTTTCCCATTTTTTTCTTCCTCCTCTCGTTCTGTTGTTTCCTCCGTTCTCGTTCTTTTTGTCGTCGCGTCGTTATTGGCACATTTCCCTTCCGCGCCACTGACCAATCTTATCGACGCGACCACCCGATCCTGGGTAACGAAATTCAGCGACTTCTAACGGCGCTGTGCTCAAAATCGCCTCGTATTCAAGCTCATTTTTTTTCTTTTTACGCTTGCGCTTGGACGCGAATTTGAAAACAAACCCCGCTGGACGCGACGGAGGTTGTGCGTTAATGGGTCCAATGGAGCGCGTAGGTCTTAAGAAAAATTGTTCTACTGCGTTCTGCGTTCATTTTTTCTTTCCTTTGTTTGTTGATCTCCAATTGAACGTAAATCAAAGCAAACAATAATTTAATATGGGGGACGTATGCATTTAAAGTTAGGAAGACCTTTCCAGTGCAAAAACTGGATTCTTCATTCAAATAGACAGTAATAGCAACTTGAAATAAGATACTCATAAACGACTTAAATCAATGATGTATATTAAGTCACTTTCCCTTTGTAGCGCCTCGACTGAATGAAATTACAAGTTACATTACTTGAAATTCCAAACACAATGATTATTAATAAAACTCGAATCTACTTGTAGAAGTCTGCTAGATATTTCTACCCTTCATAAATAATATATCTCTTCCGCTCTAAATCACGGCTCTCACCTCGTTTCATTATTCTATTTTCTTCTTCGTGCTCGGAAACAAATCATCACCCCTGACAAACAATAAAGCAATTATAATAAGATATATATTACATGTATGTATATACAATTTGACTAGCGTAGTATCAACGTCACAAAACTGAAAATACACCATCAACGATCGAACGGGATAATACCGTGACTTTACTGTATCCGACCGACTAATTCATTCCATAATTTGGCAGCTCCTAAAGCAAACGAAAACAATCGCCGACTCAAGTAAAAAGTAACCAGTTTTTGACTAGTTCAAAAGAGATTCTGAGCAGATTTTGGCTAGTATTACTAATCCAGGTAAAACTTTTCCGATACTGGTTAAATACTGGCCAGTTAATACTATAGTAATTCTATCCCAGAAAACCTGGTTGTTATCTGGCCAGATACCGGACAGTAAAATTTAGTGTTTTACTGACCAGTTCACTTCAAAAACTGGTGTGAATTTTTACTTGGAGATTTGAGTGAACCAAATTTGCATCGGCCGTGAAGTATCCGCGGACGTTTAAAATGCAAACACGTGCGGCGACGAAAGCGCGATTGAATTCGTGAGAACGAGGTCGCGCATCGTCGGAGAAGCGCACGGCTCGAGCGAAAGCTCGTTATCGCATTATCGGCTTGGATAACGAAACGCTGCAATCCGTTCTATAGGGAACCGAAACGTTGCATGGGGCACATTCGCCCGGCTCCATTATGACGCCCCGCCTATCGCTTGGCGTATCTGCATTCACGCTCCGGCCATTGATAACGCTCGCATCAAGTGAGAAAATTTCGGTATCATTAGTTAATATCGAATGATACTTGCCGAGCTCGGGAACGTTCGATTGAAAGGGATCGCCATGGTCAAATGATTTTTGTTTGGTTATCGAACGATTAGGAGGTTATCGATTGGAGATAATTTCATGTAATGAGGGTGGGGGTAACGCATTTACGTAACGGCTTATGTATGGCTAGATAGTGCGTCTACTTGTTTATTTGTTGCAATTTTAATGAATGCAAATTAATGAATTCAAATTTCCCGCTATTCCCTGTAAATTTTATGCAATATCGTGTGACTTCTGGGCAACTTAAGGTGGTGCAAGCATGACAGTTGGGACGCAAATTTAAGAATATTGAAAATTGTTGCATTTGTTTGAAAAAAAAGAATACGAACTACAATATTATAACACACGAGAAAAAGAATATTCATTGGGACAAAAACAGTTTCGTTGAAAATCTCTGATCGTTAAAACAAGGACACCTTAATCTTACACTGATAAAAATGTATTCGAATTTTTCCCCTAATTGAAGTAAAAGTGTTCAGTAAGGCAAAAATTGCATGTATCAAGTCTAACCTCGAGATGTTTTCGATTCAAAAATGAATATTCAAAATCAACCATTATTCAGGACTCCATTAATGGTTCGTTAATGGTGGTATTTTCTCTGCGGATTAAATTTATAAATTTACGATGAATAATGTCATACGATGTTTACCTTTCACGAATGTGTTAGTAAATTTTGTGACGTATTTTGGCAAGCTTGAAAAAAACGCTATTAAAAAAAAATTTCATCTTTTCTTCTTGGTACCAAACGTGAATTATACTTTTGTAAAAAACAAAAACCAATTCAAACCATTGTATTTGCGATATTTGTAAGACTTGCGTAACATTTTATAAATGTTTATTCCCCGCGTTCGTTGCAAACGTCCACGTAAATACCATTTCGCGATAAACAGTCGACAAAGTGAGTCAATAAAAAGTCCATTAAAATGACATCGGTTGTTCATAAAACGTACATTTATCCGAGTAAATTGCAAACAAAGGTGGCGCGATAAGGAAGGTCGTCAAAGCCTCGGAAAAAGCAATATATCCTCACGAAGGGAGACGCGATAGATTTAATACTCGCAAATGCACGGAGTATGCCCGCACGTGACTTTTATCGTGTGATCTTAAATACTTGACAACGCGTGTCGATCGGCAATCTCAGTCTCGTTGACTCGCGCCGAATAATCCCCGTGTTGACAGCCCTTTTTCATTTCGCTGCCTAAGTGCGCCGCGCCGAATTTCAACATATTACCGCTTATCGGCCTGCAAATTCATTTTTCATCACCTTCGCTCCACTTTGCCGTCTCTTTCCCACAACAGTCTTTCGATTGCTTTACAAATTCATTGTAATGTGACAATACAAATGACTTTCGGTTCGTAATCGATTTCGTGAAAATAATTTGCTACCAGGACTATATTAGAGGTGCAAACATACTGGTAATATATTGGCAATGTGTTGAATAAGTATGCATATAAAACTAATAATAATAATGATAATAATAATAATATAATAAACAATAATATCACTACAGTTTAACCCTAAATATGTTTGGGTAGATTCCCCTTTAATGGTTTACCCCTACTCTTCTTCATGATGATATACTGATTAATTAATTAATATATACATATATTGACATATCGACTAAAAAGAGGCGACAGAAAATGTCTCCTGCGTCGGACAGCTAAGCGCGAGGTTCCATGCTTCGGCTCGGATCGCTAGCCGAGGTTTGACTGTATTTTGCTTCACTAATATATATTCCTCTTAATCACTCGATCATTATAATTCCATCTGCTTCCAACATTCGATGAAAAATGCCGATCGGCTTGTCTGATCGAATAACAAATTAAATGTCGATAATTGTCGTCGGATTAGAAACGGCGCAGGACTTTGAGTTTCGATAAAGATTAACATTGTCGATAATCCCCGGGGAATGCGACGCAGCATTTCAGGTTGCAGCGTGAGACGGGGTGGACGTGTTATAGGGTTATAGGATTGTCAAAGCGCCGACAGAATGACACGTCTATTATCACGGTAGCGCCGGGAAGGAGTCGCCGCGCACGGAGAGACGGGAAGAGGAGTCGTCGCATATGAGCGCGTGCCACCAAGATAACGGATCTCCCGTTGATAATCCCCATCGGTGCCATCCCGTCACACATATGCTCTCCCGCTCGCGTCTTCATTTTCGACCTTTTGTTTGACAGCTTCTTCGAATGTATAAACTTCAGTTACGATCTTGATTATAATCGACGTATAAATCATTGTTTACCACTTCTTTTTGCATTACGATAATTCAATATTCAGTAAAAAAAGTTTGCTTTGTATACATAGTTATACACGGAGAGAAAAATCCTAGTGTAATTTACTAGACTGACACGTAAAGCTGGGACAAGTCGAAAAAACAGTATATATTGACAGCTTTTTTGTATTGTATGCAATATTGTGTAGAAGGTATTATTATACGTCAATGAGCAATTGAAGGACCAGTCTAGTAAAAAATTTATAAACCTTATTATGCAAGAGAAAAGTTGGTGAAATATGGTTGTTTAAAACAAGGACTGATGGCACGGGGGATAAAAATTAGACTGTCACGTCGGAGGCCAGCGTTCAAATCTCGCATAATAGAGCATTGGATTTTTCAACACAAAGTCAATTTCGTCAGATAAATGCAATAAAAAACAACGACAAAGTGACTTAATATTTTTAATGAGTGTTTAAGAATTTACTAGACGGTCTAATAAAAAGCAAAAGATTCGTGACTTGTCCCCGCTTTAATAAACCAGTCTAGTAATTTGTAATGAATTTTCAAACAGATTATACTAGAATTTGTCTCTCCGTGTAGTAACTAAAGACTTTCTAAACACTTGCTTTTGCTGCGCCAGTCTTGTGCTTTAGCCTTCGTCAAAGGTGTCATTGAGATGATCGTCGATTAACGAGCTTCGCGCTTCGGTTTGCGTTTGGCAGCACGTTTGGCAAGTTCTTTTTTGAATACGCCGCGTACGTGCTTTGCCATGGAATCAATGATAAATTCGAGCGATCGCGCGAGGCTTTTACGCTCAATGTGTCCGGAAGATAAGTATTTCGCGAAATGCGTTTTATACGATTTGCCGTAGGCAGGACCGATGGAAGCATATTTATTGCGACCGTTCGGTTAAAGGCTCGCGTAATAAAAGTACTCGGGCGACGCGTCCTCTCGAGAAAGCCGTGAAATATTCAGGCGCGCTCGTATTTTTGCGCGAGCATAACGTCAATTTATTATGTAACGAGATACTGATGCGCCTTTTAAGTCGTCCGCGTTTTTTTTTTTCCTACTTTGGTACAATCTCAGGAATATTCGTTGCGTCGTGCAAATGTTTCTCTGTTGAAGGAGGCATGTTTGGAAATAAAAGAGGAAAACGTGATCGGAAGTGATAGGCAATTATCGGGAACTGATGAAGAAGGGTTTGATTTTGAAAAGAATAGTGCATAAATCTTGAAGCAACAATAATTGCAATTCGCTTCGAAAATAAGACACTTTATCTTCTACTTGATATTATTTTTGTAAATTTTTTATGGTGATTAATTTGATATAATTATACTTGATGACGATATCTTTTAAATTTGAAATTAATGTTTTTAAAATTTCCAATGTTTATTAGTAGACGAAATAGTATATTTTATTACGAGTGGAAAACAAGACTTTTCACAACAAGTTGTCATGAAGAAAGTAGCCATTTTTCCCACAAGTGGGGAAAGTGGTTGTTTTCTTTACGAATGACGTCAGTCACGAGTGCGAGAAATAACCACTTTCTCCACTAGAGGGGAAGATTGCAACTTTCTCCATGACAACGTGTTGTGAAACTGAAATTTGTTATCATTTTCTGAATATAAAAGATAGTGCTGTTTATTGAGTGAATTTATGAGAAAAAAGCTGTGATGTATTTATGTTTTCGAATACAAAATTTTCATTTATGAATATAATATACAACGTTAAATTACATTTATACAATTTTCATTTACACAAAAAAACGTCGGAAAGTTTAAGTGCATTTAAATGAAGCATTAATAAACCAGCTGTAATAACGTCTCCCGAATCAAACGTTGTTTGTTAAATATTATTTTAATCCGAATTTCTTTTCCGCGTTAACAGTAATTTGCGAGCGACAACTTTTTCACAAGCCTGCATTATATCTCGCCGCGGGCGAGGCATTAGTTGGGCCGTAATTTAATTTAGAAATTCGAAATGATGAGCGGGATATTGAGTTCTGTAACGAAATAATAAAGTAATAACGCGAAATAACATTTATTAAGCCTGGCTACGAGCGCCGGCGCTGAAACTCGATAAGATCCGGGCAAACTGAGTGACAATGTAAGAAAAGTAATAATTGGAAGTGAACTTGGCCATTCGATATCCGCGACCGTTGATTGTATAATGCGAACTTTGCTAATGCCATATCTAATTCGTAACAGCGTTCACCTGGCGTGCCAACTTTTAATTGTTATAAATTATGATACTAAATCTCGTAAGTCACGTAACTTGCGTGAGATTGAAATTATCACCTATTACGATACTCTGCTTGAGAAACATTCGTTACGGTCGTCATAAATTTGTCCATTTATTTCTTGCCCAACATTGATTCCTATTCCCGAATCGTGCTTTTTCTCGGGTAACAATTTATGTTTATCCTTGGAACTTTTTTTTCAACTATCGCCATTTTCAAGTCGACCGATTCTAAAACTGTATGAGGGTTACGCTTATTTTTTCAACGTCGAAGTTTCCTTTTCGTTGGAACGAACTGTCGAAAGTTTTGAAGAAGACGAAAATGTTTGGGACGAATTACAGGTCTTCTAATTAATTGAGAAATTGCGATTTCAGTTGGTCGAACCACACTCAAGTTTCTATTTCTTTAGTGGTAAGAACCCTAATTCTGTGATAATCGGTATGAAGAATCGTTTCAATATTTTCTGTTTTGGAACAATGTCAAGTAATGTACTTTGCATTTTCAGTAAAAATTTTCAATACTGAGGTTTTTAGTTGAAACAACTGAAAATCAGAGCTTCGTTTTAAATGAATATTCAGTAGATCTGACTGAAAATTTAATAGATCTAACTGAAGGTCATGAGCTTGAAGTTTGCCACGTGGCGAATCGCCACACGTATTAGACTTAGAAAATTTTCCAAGTGTAAAAATTGAAATCGATAATTTGTTGTGTTAATTTATATTTTTCACTATGGTTATTGTTGCATTTGTCGAATTCAATTTTTGAACATAGAACATTTTCCAAGTCAAAAACGTGTAGCAACTTGCCACGTGGCAAATTTCAGGCACGTAAGGTCAGCAAATCGAACTGAATAAGGTCACAATTGAAATTTTCGGTAATTTCAACTAAACAGATTTTTCTCAGTGCAAATCCAGATACATTATCTTTCCACTTTTTCCCGGAAAACGAAGCATGGCCAATCGAGAAAGCACACGTTGACGCATTATTTTCGCAGCGTTCGTTCCTACAAAAGCCGATTTCGTTCTTGGCGAGCGAAGCGCGGGGTTCAAGCACCGGATTCGTACTTTCGCACGATCCATCTCCCCGGACGGCTGGGAAGTAAAGGAAAATTTCGCCCGAGCTAAGCGCAGCTCCTCGCAAAGGTTCTTAATCCCTCGGTAGGCATCGTGCGGGCCGGCTCGGCGTGCAGATGACGAGGTGGAGGAACGTATTTCCGGTCCCGAGGCCAGACCGTGAAATCGCGCCGGGCTATCGCTGAAATTTCAGCTCGGCTCATTTATCAGCCCCCCCCCCCTCCCTCCCCCACGTCCCTTCTCAACTAGACGCCCAATCCGGTCAAGATACCGTTTGATCTTACGTATCTCCTGCATTACGTACAAGTAGATAAGGGAAACTGATAGGGCGCGGGAAGAAAATAAAGTTGTGAGGGAAAATTAGCGAAAACCTTCGGTCTGACTGTCTGCGGCGATCGTTCGATTTTATCGTGGGATATAACTTCATTTCGTGGGACATATTTTGCTCGTGTAATTGGAGTAAAAGTACGAGGGGAGATGTTGATTGAAACGAAATAATTGTAATAAAAAATAAGAGAATAATTTGCTGTAAAAGTATGTAGTTACCACGTTGCAATATATGTATATATACATTCGTTGAAAATACTGTTTTTTCATCAAAAGTAATATGTATACGTAGTAACGGAATAATTAACTGTTGTAAAGCGACTGGGCAACTTTATTTATATGCACAGTCGGACAACCTAAGTAGCCACGTCGATTGGGCGGATACGTCATCAATTTAAAGGTAACTCCGGCCGTTCGCCAAGAGAATCTCATTTTCTTTGCTTACCCCTGCCAGCGGAAATAAATTCGCCAAAGTTCGGCAACTTGTCGCAACAGTATCTCTCTCGTATTCCTCTACTTGGCAATCGGGTGTAATGCGGCGGAGGATAAGTACGGCTCGAGTACGAAGGGGCCCGAGCGACTGAGTGGCCGTCGGCGTAACCTATGGCAACGTGCAGAAAAGTGTAACTGATTGCATTAAATACAACACGGCTCGGGACAAAAAAACAAACAACAATTTAAATTGAAGTCGCCGTGCGGACATTTCGACGCCCCAGACGAAGACTAGGTTATCTCAAATTTTGGTTGAAGACTATGACATTTCAAAATTTCCTATTTAAAAATACACGTAAAATTTTGAGATGACATAGTCTTCAACCAAAATTTGAGATAGCCTAGTCTTCGTCTGGGGCGTTGATTTGTTCTATCAATGCGTTTGGTTTTTATTTTTTTTTTTACACTTCAAACAATTGGGATATTAGGGGTTGGGTAGAGGTTTCAAAATTGTAGGCGATTTTTGAAATATCAATGTTTTTGTATTAAAGAACAATGTATTTGATGGACAGGTTTTGGCGAAATGAATTTGCTAACGTTAATTTAACGATAAATAAACATTTTTAATTAATGATAGTATTTTCTTAATTATTCTAGTATATATCTTTTTTGCTCATAAATGTTGAATGCTTCATATGAGTATTTGTAAGGATAAGAAATTAATTTACTTATTATAAAAAATACATCATTCTTTGATCAGGACATGTCTATCACATGTCTATTTTTATAAAATCTTGAATTTTTATTGTTTGGAAACAATTTCGCAAAACCGGAAGCACGTTTGAAATCAATAGACTTAATTTTGTTATCGTCGGTTCCTGATTTAATTTAATCCGTACATTGATGAATCAAATTTAGAAGCCTCTATAGGTTAATCAATGCTGCAAAAAAAATTTGATTATTTTTCAATAGCCTCGATATATCTATAGTTTTAAAAACAGTAACTTCTTGCGAGATTAAGGAAGTATTGGGATTTCATATATCTTTGAGGCTTTCTTAATTTACGTCAACCAATATTGTCATTATAAACATACACTAATTCCAATATATTCGTCTCTTTCTACGATTCCCGCTCACTCCCTTGATATAGGGATATTTTACGATCAATAAAATTCAACAAAACCGCCGTTTGCGAAATCACGCGCGCTCGAAATTTACTGTGCACCGTGCCCGTCGACTCAACTCGACATCTTTTAGTGCGAACTGTTGCGTAAGCGAGCTCGACGTGGGAACCACGCGCGAAATTCAAATAAAGTACCATCCATGCACCGAAATATGACGAATCAATTTATTGATCGTTTATTAATGCGTCTCGACTATTCGACTTTCTCTTCTATTAATTAGGATCGGTTTTGAACAAAGAAATATTTTAATAAAACAAAATATTCTCAGTGTATTCTAAAATATTCGGAGAATATTTTATAAACTGATAATATTTTGCGACATTTACGTAATTAGGATAAGATTGATTATAATGTTTATTTATAGAAGAAAATATAATTTAATTAACCGGGAATTTTGTAATCCTACTTCACTGGACACCCTGGACATGTCCAACGTTTATTAGTAAACGAAAATTGAATCTGATCAAATTTTCTACACCTACAAACGATGGAATATCTTATCGAATAATTTTACAAGAAAAATTATGAATCTCTTTAACTTTCAGTTCAATATTTCATATATATTCAATATTTTCAATTCTAATTACAATATATGTTGTTAAATTATATTGAAATAATTTTCGTTTACTAAACGTTGGAAATTTCGTCTACGTCATTGGCATATCAATTTTTATTAATTTAATTGTTTTTGTCAGGGCCGTGTTAGGGCCATATTGATGCCATGCTACCACCATTAATTTTTATTGAAGTATAAATATTCCCTCTCAGCTAAATTGAATTAATTTTTTTATGGTTTTCTTGGCGCCGAACCGCCAAACGAATTTCATTTAAGGTCCATAGATAAGCTATCGGAACTCTTTTCAGTGATTTTGCAAAGAATCGTTTGCATAGCCAGACAATTGCTTGATAACTATTTCGTTTTCAAACAACCGTTCCGTATCTGTCAGGCGTTTTACAATCGCGAGATGCCTTGAATGATGAAACTGAAAACCCAATTTGGTCGGTCGCAATGAAGCGACATTCCAATCTGCTGTTAAAACAAGCATTTGCCAAATTTATCTACCAGGAGTAATTTATTCATCAAACTCGTCGAATATGACCGGCCAAGGCGGCCAGTTGTTATTATTAATTCATGTTATTCTTCAATTGTTTAAAAGCATTCGGAATTATTTCGGTGGATTTGTGTTGTTCGGTTTTCTTTTTATCTTTGTTCATCATTAACAAAGAATAGGGGTCTTCAATGCATATTTGAGAACGGGGCTTCATCTTCCCAACCGTTCAAACGAAACACGACTTTTGCTTTTTTTTCTTTTTACGATTCTATTCAAAATATAAAACTAAAGTTTTAGACGTGGTTGTTCTACAAATTTGGACTATTTTTTTCAGATGTTTTAATTGAATTGAATTGAATTTATTTTTTAATTGAAGCAGAAACATTTAATGTTTTTCGAACTCATTTTTATTTAACGTTTTAAAAAGTTGAATTCAATTTTATTGATAATTCAATCAAGTTCTAATTTTTGGATTATTCATGCAAATTTGTTCTCTTATTTGTTTAAATATTTATTTATTTATTAATATTATTATCATCGTTATGATGTTTCTTTTCGTTTTTGAATTAAGACATCTATCAAACTGTCGAATCCGACCCGGACATTATAATTTTGCGAAACAACTTTTTTCGCGGCATTGATTCGCGATACGCTCTTCCTCTTCTACTTCCCTTCGCTGCTACATTACATCCGCGTGTGTTGAACGCACAAGTGTACAGAGAAATCGGCCAACGCCATCAGCGAAATCACGATGGAACTCGTTCTACGAAGCCCTTCTACGAATTTCCGCATTTTGCGATTCTAAATTACGCGTTGGGATTGATTTTACTTCACCCCCCCCTCCCTTCCTCCCCCACCCGTGACGCAATCAAGCTAGCGGCGGAATCAACGCGCAATGAAGATATTACAAATAAACAGTCATTTTGGTGACAAACAGTCGTTTACCAATTTAGCGGCTAATTTGAAAAGCGTTTACAATTTTATGTTCGCTTTGTTATTTGCTTTGCTGTTCGGGGAGAATACCCTTTTGTTTATATTTGAATTCATTTCATTACTTGCAAATAGGAGCGTTGAAATCAACGACAAGTGTATGCGACATTTAATGGGAAAATCAGTTTTTTGGTTTTAGGAGCCCGAGTAAAAAAAAATTCATCAATTTTCGATCAAAAATTGATCAATGTAAATAGATCGAAATTAGATCAATCGAGTGACACCTCAGCAGATCTAATAACTATATTTTTTGATCAGATAGGTAAGCATGTAAAAGAAGAATATCTTTTTGGATCAAATATCGATGGATTATCGGTTGGATGTCCATCGAAAATTGAT
>JABFOV010004698.1:0-13385 GCA_022817685.1 Aradophagus sp. ZL-2020 | reverse complement strand
GAGTTCGACTCACTCTTATCTTAACTGCTTTTTGGTTTCCGGAGAGTTCGAAATCTTCCGATTGTATCAATTTTTAAACGCACGTTCATACGCACTACTTAATCTTTAATTTACTGAAATTCAGTCTAAAATCAGGCGATTATTATCCAATTTTTCTTACAATAATTTCAATAAGTTTTTTTAAGTTAATATTTCAACACATTTCTCCGAGATTAAAGTGAAACGATCATATTAAAGCAAATTTGTCTCAACCCTGCAAAATAAATACTTTTTGTTCTTTCAGCAAACAAACTAGTAATCAAACGTATTTATTTAGTAAATTTATTTAACAAATTTGTACATTTTCACGTTATTTCTTAGCTTAATTAATATTATATACCGTACACCTAATAAATAGACATTAATAATCTACATATAATAAAAAATGCAATCATTTGAAAAATGACGGCTATTGGAAACGCAGAAAAATAAAAATGTTTGTTTCATTCTTCGTGCATGATCGATAATTATTTCTTCTTAATCATTAGTAGATACCACTTATGTAGACTATGATTACATTTATCAGTGTATAATTAACTCAAAGACACGATGACTCTTTCGTACAATTTAGGAATATATATTGGTTCAGTTAGTTTTGTTCGTGTTGTTTTTTTTTTCAATTTTTTATTTCATCATTTGTCTTCTTTTTTCTATTATTCTTATTTGTTACGATAAAGGAACGTCGCCGACTGTACGCTAACACCTAAGACGAGCGATACCAAATTTTTACCAACATTGAAACGTTTCTGTGGATCAAATCACTATTATTTTCTTTCGAATGATTTAAAACAAATAAATGTAAACTTATACATGTAAGCAAAAACTGTTAAAAATTGTTTTCTGAAAGTGATTTCTCAAATCCTATTATTCACAAGAAGGCTTTCTGGTATTTAAAGTTTATTTTTCATACATTTGGTTTGAAAATCGATCCAGCCTATTTTATATAAATCATTGAATCAATTATCACTCTAAATTAGTGAAAAATAACCTTAAACACTAGAAGGCGCTATCATTTTACAAATTGTAAGATCTAAGGAATTGCTTTTAAATGGTACCTCATTCCAACTTACACGCTGAAACGCGCAAACTTTCTATACAATTTGTACCATTATTTTATCAAATATTCGTTTGATATATTTGATATAATAAAATAATAACTACATATTCCACGGCAAGATCACACGTTTTGAGTATGCATTGTCACGAAGGAAGCACCTGCAATAGTTTTACTACAAGGTGCAGAATTGGACAACAGAAAATATTAATTTTGGTTTTACTTTTGTAGTATATAAATTTTACATTATATTCTTTATTACTGAAAACAATAAAAATTTGTATAATTCATGAATATTTATAGTTAAAAGTCACTTTTAATTTAAACGATTAATATCGTTTATTGTGAAAAATAAGAAAATAAACACAAAAATGCATTAAATGTCGTTATATTCGAATATTTTATTAATTGCAATTATAATCTATCCTGATTTCAATAATTAGGTACATTTTGAATAAAGCTTTATCAATAACGGTAACGTCTCCGTGACACGTTCCGGCAGACCGGCCGCCATTCCAATAATAATGAAAGATGCAGTATGTAGCCCCCTATTCAGTAATCCTACTTCCACGAAAATTACATTACGCTTACGAAATTCGGCCTAAGGTTACGCGTTTACTAGTTTATGGCTGGTTGATTGGTAACAATTATATTCTAAGCAGTTATTAATCGATGATTATGCGTTATTATTAGGCTTGGTCAAAATAGTTCGAACTCACTGAACTGTTCGAACAAGTTCAGTATGTTCGAACCTTCATTTCGGACAACCCTAGTTATTATTGCTTGTGGCTTTCCTCTATTTTGCGAGTATTTACTTAATTCGTAATTAAAAAGGAAAGCCACAAGCAATAATAACGCAAGATCATAGATTGATAACTGCTTAGAATATCATTGTTCAATGTTACTGCTGTAATATTGTATTGCGTTTGCAATATATTGTTAATATATTAACAATATATTTTTCGTTTTACAACGGGTAGTGTGATACTGTAATAATTTAACATGTCACCAAACAATTGACACTTTATTAACTAATTTTTCTAAAGTGCTTGTCATTTATTATAGAAATAAAAATATTTATATATATAATATTGAGCTGGATATGCATTAATTTAACACAGAAAAAATACTGAATAACTATATCACATTACCAAACTATGTCGATGTCTGTACTTGATTGCACTGTGATTGGTTACTCTAAGACAAACCGTAATGCAAGCTAAAGCTCCCTGGTGTAGAAACTGTCTCATATGCAGAAGTATATCAGTCCCAAATTTTCTTAACGATGGAGAGTCGACTGTATAACTTGAATTATACTAGTAACTCTTTGGGCTATATATGGGTTTCCCGAAATTCCGTAACGGTCAAATTCCATAAACCGTGTTAAGTATATCTATGTACACAATAAATATAGATATACTCAACACAGTTTATGGAAGTTGGCTGTTATAAAAATTGTGGTAGGCCCATGTATATATTTAAATCTATTTGTGTCATATACACGTGTTATTAAGATACAAATTTCAGAACAATTAAACAAACGAAAACCTAATTCTTTTTAATTTTAAAACGTGAATATCTCGAAAACATGAACACAATTACCCCATTTTTCAAAACAGTCGCAGATTTAGAAGCAAGACAAACTAATGATTCGTTCAAGTTTTTTATTTTACATTATGTAACTCTTGAGATCTGATATTGTGAATCATTTTTGAAACTTTTTCCAAAATAAAGAATTTCATGATATCTCTTACGTATCTTGCGATGAATAAATTCACGATGAGTATACAGTATTTAATACTGTTTCATAATACTTTTTTGTTATTTAACATCTCACGCAAAGGTGTTATTTCCAAGTTAATGTCATTTTTTATCGTAGATGCTGAAATTCAAAAAAAGTTTCCGTCACTGAGTAATTATTTTTTTGTTTAACTTTAGAGCTCTGATTTGTTCATTGAAACGCAGGAATTTCAAACGTATATGTGAAGATCAGAAATGTGTATTATTGATAACTTAATATGTGAGTCCGCATATAAAGAAGTCGATCACTCGAATGACTTTATTTAATTCTGACGGCACCTGAAGAACTTTTCGGAAAAATGTTGATTACTTGGATATTTGTTTCATTTTTTGCGTTAACATCCTGTCAGACAACTGATAAGCCGGAATATTACCCCGCAAGTTGGCATCAAGTGGATGTGAAAGCTATCATTGATAATGATCGACTGTATTTTAAGTATAAAGCCTGTGCACTGAGTAATAATACTGCAGGTTGTCCGCGAATCGTCGATGAAATGAAAAGTAAGTGTTTATTTTATGTGCGTATTAATAATTTATATTATGTTTAAATTTGTAGTAGAACATTAATTATTAAAAATTCAAAAAACTTGAATTAAACACAAAAGCAGATTTAAAATTTTCTTCAACAAGACATTAAAAATAACACATAAAAATGATAAAAACAACACACACACATAACGAAAGAGGGCTGTCGCGCCATGTATTTTTCTTCTTTAATTCACAAATTTATATTATTAATGTTACTTCTCAAATTTTTGAATCCAGTGGTTTAGTGATAAGTATAAGGTTTTGAGGTTGAATTGTAAAGTAAATTGATATTGAATATGGTAGTGAATTTTTAAGTTCAAGTGCAAGTAAATGATTGCAGTAAATAAAATATGAAAACTATATTTTTGTATCCCTGACAAAACTAGGTAATTATAGCTTAGAAAAAAAATCGAGTTGTTTTTTAATTTTATCTTTTTTTTTAATTTTTTTTATCGTTTCAAGTCACAATACAAACAAAAATCCTAAAATCAAGAATATATACGCGTGTATCAAGTGAATTATTTTTACTGTATAGTAATGAATATTAGTTTTTGAGCTTACGTTATCAAATCAAAACGTGTTTCGTAGTTAGAATGAGGTCTCAGTAGCAAATATACATTTATTGCACATCTGTGTTTACCAACAAAAACTATTTATAATTATCTTTTTTTTGTGTGATCAAAAAGACCGACGCGTGACAACTCTCGATCCTCGTTCTGAGTCAAGCAATCCTATCGAAGAAAAATTGCTATACCTAGAAATTTGTCATCAAAATTTATAAGCACACTGAGAAAACAAGACCGCTTTCAACAGCAGTCAGCACTGGATATGTTATAGTCATAGGCTATCAAAAAATACGATACCATACCGTACAATCTAGACCGTGAGTTCAGAACTAACGCACGTTTAATCTTACACGACTTTATAAGCTACAATTACAAAGCAGACGGCGGGAAGCATGGCAAACAGACATTGGGTTACGGTCTTGACTGTAAACCTAACAGTACAAATTTTACTGTGCGGACTGTACAGTCAGCATTGTGATAATAACAGTCCCTACTGCAGTCATAACAGTTCTGTTTTCTCAGTGCAGAGGCGTACTATTTTCTTTCAAGATAATTATGTAACAGAAAAATTCCCTTTTCAGTGAAGCAATAGTACAAGTTTTCATTTTAATCATGACAAGAAATCTTAAACAAAATTTGTATTCTTTGTCAAGAAATTTTTCAGTCACATTAGTATTTCATAAGAGATTAATAGTAATAAGGATTGAAGGTGATTCTTCAAGCTATTATCACTAGATTAGTGTTTTTTTAAAATAACATGAATAATTATGCAAAATAAACATAATCCAGCAATTGTGTCACTCTAGAAAAATGTTTCTTCTTTTGTAAAAATTAATTCCTTCCTCTCGTTCGAATGCACTGAACTGCTTGAACCATTCTCCCATTGTCGAACATTGGCTGAATTATTATTAAAAGTTTTCATTTTATAATTCGGAATTGTAAGTTGAAAAGACACTAACTCCATGACACGAAACTTGAGGAATCACCTTCACGTGATTCTTCAAGCTACTGTCTCTAAACTAGTGTTTTTTTAAATAACATTGTTAAAATTTGTAATTATGCAAAATAAATATAATCCTTCAATTGTATCACTCTGGGAAAATGGTTTTTATTTTTCAAAAATTAAGAGGAGATTAAGAGGACAATACAGATTATTCAAATTGTAGCAAAAGTAAACAAAATTCCAAAATTATAAGAGAAGGATCGACTCTATCACTATTTTTCATTCATTTTTCTTTGGGAGAATTTGTCCCCTACCCTTAATTATCAGTCAGTTCCGCAACGGAATTCCGCTCTTTGATAAAAATGCCGAAAACTTTTAACCATGGTAGCTAATGTTCGACATTCAGAATAAATGCGTAATTCTGCTGACGTTTTTTCCGCGAATATACGCAACAACAGAAATTGTAAGCGAAATCCAAATAAATTGTGTGTGAAATCAACCGATCTCATTTTTTCAAATAAAAATTTTGCATTGCATTTCTACAATTTACGTCGAGCATTTCGGCAAAACCAGCCTGAAGATTCGAGTCAACATCCCTGATGGAACACCATATTTATTATACGTATAATATACGTATATATACGTATATTATATGTATAAGGGATAAATATAAGCTAAACGCCCAACTAATATACGTATAATATATATAATGTTTTATTAGGGATATGTGTGGAGTAGTATGGTTATTTTAGGTATGGTTTTCACGGAAGCAAAGGAGCTAATAAAAATTAGTTACATCACCATCATTCATGTGACGGTGCTGTCTTAGCCGCACGACTAACTGTAACATATATACTTATCACTATATAAATACAATATATCACTATGCAAACACGAAATATTACAACGTATCTCGTTTCATTTCTACTAAAGTAGAAAATAGAATTTAGTTGCGCCGCCGTACCGTCACCTGGCGAACTAATAACGGCAATCTATCAAGTTACCGACAATGAATGATATTAGCCACACGGCTAGAGTACAGCAACAATAGTAGAAAATAGAAAGAAGGGCCATCAGATTCGAAGCTCCATGGCGATTTTTTTTCGAATTTACAGTATTACCAATAAATATTACTAATAAATAGAAATAAATTTTACTGAGTGAATTGTACGATCATACTGAGAACAAAAATTTGGTTCATTCAATCGAATTATTTGATTGAATTCCTTTAGTTTAGTTTTATTTTTTTAATTTTTTTTTTTATATTTTTTTTATATCTGCACATATCATTAAGTAATTTGATTAGTCTGTTTGGTAAAATCTATCAAAATTTGTTTATTCAACGAATCATTTAATTGGTTTTTTCATCAGTGCGTTATAAAAAAATAATAAATTAATTTAAAATCTAAATTTGGTTGACTCGACTATATCTTTTTCTTAGTGTACTCTCAATAGAAGTAATATTTACTGTCTTATTTCTTTCCATGTTTGGAGGGTTAATCTTTTTAGCAGAAAATTCAAATGACGAACTCCCCTGGTTAGAGATGATTATTTAACAAGTTATTTAATAAGAGATTAATTGTTTATAAAGTTTAAACTTGAAACTATCAAAATATGTAAAATCTTAATCAATCTAACATATGTACATTTATTATTGCACACTAGTAAACACGCTTTACTACATGTAAGTTTAAAAAATTTTCAGAAGTGGCTCCTGAGGTTGTTGATACAATGTGCGCCAAATGTACTCCTGAACACATAGAGGCTGGTAGAGAGGCAATAAACTATACTTGTTTAACACGAAGGTCTGAATATGATTATTATAAAGCACGATTTGATCCAGATGGTGAATTACTGCGGAGAGCAGAAGCAAAATTCGGAAAGTTGACGTGTGAATGAACAAGCAAAGAATTTTATTTAATTATGTATGTAGATATGATCACGGCTATATTTGTATTTATATACTTAAATAAAAATTATTAGAAAAATTGAATCTCCATGAAAAGTTAATTGTAATTACAATGTTCTGGGCATCTTCAGACGTTTTTATTATTGGCGTTTTCTTTGTAGTTACTCGGAGAAAAAAATTGTATTACGATAATAAAAAACGTTATGGAAAAACACTAATTCACTGTTTCGACAGTATATTGAATCGTAACCTCAACAGTCATATTTCGGTTTACACTTGAAAGCCTGAGCTTTTTAACGATAAAGATAGATTTCATAACAAAACAATATATTAGAAAGAGAAGTCGTGGCACAAAAAAGTGTCATCGGGCTTTCTAGTGAAAATCGGCACAACAAAATATTTTTTCATTGCTAGGAGAGCGGCGAAAAGGTGAACTATTCGAGGCTAGCTACCAACCAAATATTTTGTAAAAGCAGATAAATAACTGAAAAATCAATGGATTTAACTTAAAATTAGTTGAATTAACTGATTTTCAGTCAAATTTACGGATTCTTTCAGTTGTGTCAACAGAATATCTACAGTTGTTACCGAGTAACATCTGATAGTTACTTGTAAGCCCTTTACAAGTTATTATATGCCATTGCAATTAACAAATAGTACATTCATGTTCCAATCATTAGTAAAAATGCATGTTGTAATATGTAGATACAAAATTGCTATTATAAACTAAATGAGACAACTGAATAGTATTAACGGTATTTTTACTGATGACTAGTTAAGCTCATTGCTAGTAATCAGCAACCTCCGTAGTTTCAAGCGGGCCCGAGCATGCCCGAACGTACGCAATGAATGCTGCGCGCACTTCTGCGTCACCAAAGTACAGAGATTGCTGATTACTAATAATAGGCTCAACTATTCATCAGTAAAGATGCCGTTAGTATTATTCAGTTGTCTCAACTAGTTTAAAATAGTAATTTCATATCTACATAATACTATAATTGATATGAATAAAAATACACGAGAGTGCGAATAGCCACTGCCTAAAAGCCGAAAAATTAATAGTATAGATTGTAATATGTTATCATCTTGCTTGTGGTGAACCAAAATAAAAGTAGCACTTAATAAAGTACTGCATTTAATATTTCTTGTTTGCGATTGACACATCGTAATTATATAGGTCTCATTAAATTCTATTGCAGGCATTAATTCAATTGCATATATGCTAATTTTATTCAATTGCATAAATTCATTGTAATTTCGTTTAGTGTTTCGCTTGAAATTCAAAACAACGCTCGCAACGTGGTGAGGATAGCAGGGAAGAATTTCCTACTCCGCGGTCAAAACGGGCTGGTCTGATGTGCGCGCACCTAGGCGCGCGGCAGCAGATATAATGCGGGTCGTCGAACGATCAAAGGAGAGTTCCATTTTCGGGGCTCTCAACCGCAACGTCTTTCCAAAATCCTTTCGTTTCGTTACGGTCGGCGGGCAGTTATTTCAGAGCCTTAAACCTCAATCTTCCCACTCACCTAGTGAGTTTCCATCCCGATTCAATCCTTCACTTCGTATCCAGCCGACGCGACGCCACTTTCAATGTCTGGATACTACATATGAAATCACACACAATGTCAAAAAAAGGTCAGCAATGCTTCCAGCATTGATTCCAAGACTGTTACAGTGTTTTATTTTTTCCCTGTGTATTAATGTTAGTATTGAAATCACATTGATAAAACCTTCAATAGAAAGAGTGCTTATAAGTACTTTTACATTTTGCATTTTTGAAAAACTAAAAACGATGAATCAACGTTGAATCAATGTTATTTCAATACTAACGTCGTTCTAGACCCATCGCTGTTCTGACTTTCTATCAACATTATCAACTGATACGATATTATTTCAATAATTCCGCAATACACACTCAACATTTAATCAACAAGTACGTTAATATTGAATCAATATTTTTTCGACAATCTTGTTTGCTTAGGGTAAATCTTTCCAGTCCGCTCTTAACATTCCTAAAAGAATAATATTTATATGTATTACATAAAGAAAACAATATTGTAACCGCTACGACACATACTGTAACGTGCGCAATTTCATATAGTAAACTGTTTACGATTTCATATTGTAAATAACTTTAGTCGATGACATTAGTAGATTGCCTTTTTCGACTAAAAATTAGCCTGAAATTTCATAATACATACTGTACAGTACAGTTTTCTCGATGTATAAAAATATTATATTGATTTATTAAGTTGAATGTAATATATTACATGTAATTAAAATTGTAATATATGTACAAAAACCGAACCAAGATTTAAATTTTTAATTTAAAAAATTTTTTTGCTTTTAATTATTTGTGACCATAAAATGATTACAATAAGTGTACGTCATGATTGGCAAAAAAAGTTTACACATTTCTTTTCTACACATATTGTACACTAATCAGTAAATGTAAATATATTTGATGCCCTTATTTTTTAAAATTAAGAAAAATATTTAGAAACTTTTTTATATAAAAAATACGACTTCTTAAATACTTAGCTATGTGTATATAAACTAAAGAAATTAGATAAAATATGATATCTGTCTCAGAAAAAAATACAACGATAAAAAGGTAAAAATAATTATTATTCTTTTAATAGTACAACTAAAAACAAAATGTAAACATAACAATTTATATACATATATAATACATATATGTGTGCAATAGTACTAAAACAGGTATTGACTAATGAATAAACTTTCACGTTTCACTTATTTTCCTCAATCAACTTGTTTCTCAGTATTTTTCTCTGTGGTTGTTTTAAATAAGTTGTGCTTTATGTACAGATCATGTGAGTGATTTACTGCTTTTTCTCGCACTTCGACTTCATGAAAACTTCATATTCAGCTATCTCTTTCCTCTCCTTCTTTTCATTTCTGTTTTCATAAGTCAACCTGTAATTAAACATTGAATAAAGATTAGGGTCATTCAAGAAAATGGCTACTGTTAAATTTGTATGTATGCACCGCCTGTAATTTTTCTCTGAAAAAAAACTTTGTTGTTGCATTTTGAAACACTAAAATCGCTTAAGATTTAGGGGTCGCTAGCAGCAGTTTTCTTATTTTGACCATAAAAATCTAAATAAATTTTAACCTACGAATATCATTAGGCCAATTATAAATGAAATTTTTTGAAACTTGAGTAAAATGAAAGAGGTACCCCGGGGAATAGTTCGATGTTATGCTTACTCAATTACTACATAAATGTTGTTATAATTGTAACTAAACAATCAATATTTTCATAAATTTAACAGTTGACGTAACTTTGTACCAATTTTATACGTGAAACAATTAGAACAAAACTGTTGATATAAAATTTGAATTAAACGACCTTTAAAATCCAAAATAACATACATAGGTAGATTTTATATTCAAAAATCTGAAAACTATGCTTAAAAACCAGCAAGCTTTGAAAAACCCCATTTACAGTTAAAGTTGCTGAAATTAGAACTCTTGCAGCAACGGATTAATTTAATCAAAAATACTTTAAAAAATAAGCATTTTTTCTTTTGATAAACTACACCGAATTTTAGAACAGGATTTAAAAAATAAATTTTTTTCATATTTGCGACCACCCTAAGTTATACATAACAGTCAAATATTTATATGCATTTAAATTATTTGCTGTATATTCAATACACGTACCTGTGAAGAATAATTCGTTCAACTATTTTCTCAGTGGTCATGTCGTTTCCACTATCTAACAATTTGAATTTATTTTGTCGCTTTGGTTCCGCGTAAGGATCGTCACCATTTTCGCAAGGTGAAATCACTGTATGCCCGTGGCACACAACTGACACGTTAAAATGTTCCATAAGATCCCTTGTGACTTCATAGGGGGCGCCTATTACGACTTCATTCACGTGCTGCAAAATTGAATTTTTATGTGTTATAAAGATCACATTTGATTTCGCAATATATTGAATATACTTCGAAAAAAAATTAAAAGGCCACCTAAAAATTATAGGAAAAAAAAAAACATTTTTCAAATAGCAATAATTTCGTCAATATTTATCGAATACACTTTTAATTTAGTGCGACTTGAACGAAACATCTTCAACTTTATGTGTGTTACATCGAAAAAGTATATTACACATCAAGAGCTGAAAGTAAGCATTTCGGCACCAAGTGAGAAGTTAACATGAATTTGGGCTGCCAAAACGATGAAAAAAATATCATCAAATATCAGTCTGAATCAGTGTTTCTAACTGTGAGGATTTTTGATAATATATTTTTATGAGGATTTTTTGTGAGGATTTTTCTTCCCTCTCCATAACGCAATGTTCCTGCTCTAACGTAAAATTATAAAAAAAACACTTCGAAAATATATAATTATTCTTGTATAATTGCACTGTCTTTTATATTTATTATATATATAAAAATTATATGTATTCTATATGTTTATAAACATATATCGAGCGTTATGAAGAGAGAAGGAAAATCTTCACAGTTAGAAACACTGATCTGAATATAACTAGACAAAATTTAACTTATTTCTGACAAGATACTTTGCAAAAAAGAATTAAATGCTTTAGAAAATGCAGAGGCAACACGCATCCTGTAGACGCGCTTCATTGTTCAGTAAATATAAAACGAATGGAAAGACTTACTTTGCATGCTAAAACGCTGAGCACCCGCTCGTGAAGATTCATGATCGGGTAATTCCCGCCTTTGTATCTATTAATCGCAGGATCAGTGTGGAGTCCGACAATTAGATAATCACCCTCCCGCCTAGCAACCTCAAGGAAGTCTAAATGACCAACATGGAAAAGGTCAAAGGCTCCCGCGACATAGACAATTATGTCTCCGGGGTGCGGACTCTTACCGTCACTAAATTGAATAATTTTCTGCGTTGTGGGCAAAAATTGCGAGCAACCTGTCCAAGGGCTACGTGCCCTTCGGTCTTGACCCATGCTCTTGCTAGGCTCGTGGTCTACACTGTACTCACTTGAGCCTTGTTTAAAATGTTGCTTAGTCATCAAAAGCATTCTTCCAACCAAATCTGTTGTCGAAACGCCTGCTGTTCGTTTTACCTCCCTCAAAATTGTACAGATCAAAAATTTGTTTATTAAAAAACAAATTGTTTTATTAAAACCCCCGTCATAGTAATTGTAATGAACCCCCATTTGTGTAATGGCTATTAAAATATTTATGATAAACGTTTGACTCGAAATCATTTCAATTTTTTTTTTTTTTTGCATATGTAAATCATATTCACTTATTTTCTTGGTTATTTTAGCATAACAAATTGTAAATTTATAAATGCATTCTTATAAATTATTAGTTTCGATTTTAAAGCTATTCTGTTTAAATAAATAAATAATGATAAAATTCACCTATAGCGGCCTGCCGCTTTAACTAAGTGATAAGTATCCACTCCGTCCGCTGTCATTGTAATATCATCTCCATGTACGCAAAAATCACAGTTATGTTCATCTAACGTTTCTAACGTTGTAACATAAGGAGCTCCTTCAACTACTTCATCCACCCATTTTATTCCTCGTACCATTTTATATCTAAAACAATTTAAAAAACAAAATTATTATTTATATTATACAAAAACCGATATTGTATAATTAAAAGAATGAAAAACCAATGACTATAATTTAGAATTAAATTGAAGAAAATGTCCGGAGAAAAATGTACGTAACAGAAAATGAAACCTTCTAATATTACTCATTGGACTAGGTAAAGCCAGATATGGCCTAGGTTACGGTCGTGTATAGAGGTCTGGAAACCCCGTATGCCTTGCAATAGAACGAAATAGCTTCAATACTGATACCACAAGTATTAAACAAGAAAAATAATTTAAATGTCGCATTTGTAAAAGAGTTTAGAGCACACATAATGTTATTATAACCTTTTTGCCAATTAGTTAGAGAAATATAAACAAATATTTAAATGAATATAATCTCTTATCCAAATCAAAACACCGCCAAAAGATAAGTTCACTCCTCTTGATTTTTAAACGCAATTTCTGTACCTGTATATATGACCTATGTTTATACATGTAATTACGGGCATGGTTTTGATTATGCAACTTTTTTTTGTGCAACGTAAGATTTGTGTAATAATTTATTGTAAAACATGTCAATTATGCAATAAATGATTATGCAATGATTTATTGTGCACCAGAGATGGGCATTCTATCAATCCACGATTAATCAATTGAATACTCTTATAATTCATAAAATTATGAAATAATGGATTATTTCATAGAATTATCCCCAAAAACCAATTATTTGAATTAAATACATATTACTAATCCTACATTAATGAATTACCGGAATAATACATCAATACATTTTTTAATTAATCAATCATTTTTTAATTAATCCCAAGATACGAAATAATTATCTGATACTTTTGTCAAGAGAATTTCGGCTTGGGAGCTGTGCTCTCAGATTCTATAGGTTTGTCTTTCTCGCACAAGTTCCTCTCGTTAAAAATACACGCGAGGAACTTTGTGCGTAAAGGACAACACTAAAAATCTAAGAGCACCGC
>JABFOV010004697.1:3233-13386 GCA_022817685.1 Aradophagus sp. ZL-2020 | reverse complement strand
ACCATATGTACACCATAGACTGTATGACTATTTCCAAGTCTTGTATCCGTGTTTCATCGCTTCATGTTCAGTAAGCTTATGACAGCAAACTTCACTTCCTTGCAAGTCGCGTGTTTCTTTTGTCAGGCGTTTCACTTCTCTTCTGTTCATTTCCATTTCTTTCTTTTACTTCACTTTTATTCAACAATTTAAGTTTCATTTTCAACCTTTAATCCAGAGTCTGGATAAGAGTTTTATTTTCAAGTTCTAAACGCAGAGACTGTAAGTGGGATAAAGTGGTCCACTTTGGTTCGTTTGCCTATAATTGTTAATTGTTACATTTTAATGTAAATGATGGTTTTGTTACTACTAATGGTAATATCAATTGTTTTTAAATGGCGATCTCGTTAAGAATTTATTTGTTTTAAAAATTGAATAATTTTTAAGAAAAGATATCTCGATTTTGTATATTGTTGTATATGAACAATGAAACTTTACTCAGTATAAGTTTCTCTTCAACTCGGATGAGTGTAATAATACCAACTTTAAATTTGCAATTGACATTTACGCCACTTTATTCCACCGAACAGTTCGATATGAAATCGTCATCCAAGGTTCATTCCAGGCTCATCACGTCGGTTACGACTCAGCAAACTGCATAACTCGTCTAAACAGTTAATGCAAAAGTTGCCAAATAATTGGTTGCAAACAGGTGTATGTTACTTGATGTATATATGCTGTAAGTGTCCTCCGATTTGTGTCTTAATTCAGGTGGCACTTGCAACAGTGTAATAATTCAAAGAGCAAGAGCTTTTTTAATGTAAAAATGTATATACATTTGCTTTTTATTGCTTCTTCAATTCCAGTATGATTTAATTCAAATCAGAGTACCGAAATGGTGCTGAAAACGCAACCACATAAGCGTTCCCAGCGCTATCTTTACACACTGCTTTCGACAAATTACAAAATATGGAACCTTTGACTTTGACGTTAACATTATATTCTATGGTGACATCTATAATGTGTGTAGATATCGTTACACTATGAAATCAAGTTATATGTAGCAACGTCTAGACACTTCTTTCTCAAAATTATAAACAGTTAAACTTGTTGGTGGCTATTTTGAAATCAATTACATGATTTTCTCCTGAAATCGAAGGGTGGCAAGGTTGTAACATTTCTAAGTAAATCAAACGTTACATTTCCATGCTTCGTTTCCTGTGGATAATTCTTATCTGGTGGATAAATCAAAATAGCTCCCATCCCATTTCATTGAATTTCTCTTATATATACGTATACTGACTAGACTACATGACATTATACAAATGTTGCAGAGCTATCTTGCAAAAGAAAACAAATTTGGAGATCCATTTTACAATATAAAAGTCATATACTTGATTGCAAACGATCTTGTTGGTTATGGTAATGGTTTGAACAAGCGTGTACGTTAATTGCTTTATTGACCGCAGTCAGTTACTGTGGCAGGACAGTGATGGCGACGTGTGTCTAATGTTGTAGCGGTAACGAGCTTTTTGTATGATTTGGCGCCGCAGCTGGGCTGCTGGCTGGCGGCTCGTCAGCTGCACCTAGTGATGCTGCACGGGGTGCTGCGTGCTCCGCTGATGTTCTTTGACACGACACCCGTTGGTCGTATTATTTCCAAATTTGCTAAAGACGTCGATGTGCTGGATTCGTCTCTCCCCGGACAAATTTCTGATAGCGTCAATAGTATGTTTGAGGTAATTGTACCAAAGAAGTACGACTTTTCCCACACTGGTTATCCAAGAGAAATAACTGTAATAACACAAATGTTGTAATGAAATATTCTGAGAATATTCTGAGAATATTTTAAAATCAATAGAAAATCTTTTGTGTTGCTAAGGACACTGCAAAGCTTATAATCTACAATTTCTACTTCAAATATGTGGATGGTTTGTTATCGACCAATCAATACCATTTTGGTGTTTTTGATGTCTAATCACAATACGTTTCACAGTACGTGCAGTATTTTAATAATGATTAATAATGATTTGTTAAACATTGTAAATAGTTGAATTTACTAATTTTAAACTCTTTGAATTCTTACTTTGAATTGTATATGATTTGGAATTTTTATATCCGATGTTTTTGATTATTAGCTTAACAGTTTATTTCTCATGGTGTAATGGAACAGTGTAAGGGACCGACGATGTTAGATAGTACATGTTTGACCAATTGACGATGTTGGTCCAAAATGCAGAGGAATCGTCAGTTACACCCGATCAAAGACTATTGACTCCTTAATTGAATTACACTAAGAAAATAGTTTTTCAAGAAACATTATTTTATTTTGGAACCTCGAGAGTTTCACGTTAGTGAAATTTTAATATTTTATGTCTAATAAGTTATATAATCTTATATGAATATGTTTGAACGTATGTTAAAATTTTATTTAATAAGGGTAAATCGTAATGACCAGATGTTAAAATGCCAGTAACTGTTAAAGTAATTTGTTTGTAAACGTTTTTTGATGACTAACAGAGTTAGAGAATTCAGATGTTGAGTTTCCATGTTCACAGCTATGGCAATTATTATCCCTCATTAATTCGTCTGCATTTTAGATCGACTTTCAAGTGATTTAACAATCTATCTAATTTCCTCATAGCGTAGGGCATGATTTTATTCCTGTAATAATGAATAGCTGATGTAAAATATTTATTTTTGATCTTATTTCAGCTGATAGACAAATTGCAGGATCTTAATGTGTACCAATGATTAATTTTTTTAATTAGAATGTTGAATATCTGCATATAGAAATTTTAATTAGTTTAAATATTCAGTGAAACGTTGACAAAATAATGTTAACAAAGAAATAAATACAAATCTGAGTAATTACATAACGTTTCTGTATGGACAAATATTCTGTAGTTTACTTTTAGTTTATTGAGAGAATCCTTTTTTTTAATTTTTTTCTGTTTTTTAGTATTGTATTAATTATTTTATAATTTGTATTATTATAAATTTAGTTATTATTCACTTAAATGTTATTCATTATAAAAAAGATAAGAAGTGTGAGTAATGAAGTTTATAAGTTGATAGATAAAAAAAGAAAAAAATTGTTCTGTTTTACAAACATCGAATGAAACATAAAATTCTTATATGTTGAGAGTGAGAAATATTCTGAAAATTTTGTCAAATATCAATTTTGAAATATTAAAATATAGAAGATAAAATATTGACGTGGTGTCACGAAAAGTGGCATTTTTCTAACGCGTGCAATGAAAATTATAGGTCATTGCTGGGAAGAAAAAACAATTACTCACTCGTGAGTGAACAAACTCTCGAGTGAGACGGATTGACCGAAGTTTGATCTATGGTGCAATGATAAATACATTCAGACACTTTGTATAATTGTGTCCATCTAGAATAACTACTTAACAGAAACACAGCTACGAAAAATCTTTAAATACTTTGTAATGAACAGATTAAAATAACTTTTTTAGGGGCATGTGTTTATATGTTTGTAATGCGCATTAATTCTAACAGATATAGACGTTGATGGGCCGATAAAGTACAACGTAAGCCTTTTTCTTTAGTTGGTGTCTCTATTTTTTTTTTTATTTTTTTTTCTTCTTTTTTGTGATTTATTACTTTTTTTTTCTTAAGAGACGTATCTAATAATTGATAATGAAGGATAATGTTATTTCATTGCTTTCGTTTTCGTTTCTTTTTCGTTCTTTCCAACATATCATAATTACTTGTTGCTTAATCAAACACAAACGATCAATAAGTATCCGCTTTTTTATTTGTCGATACACCTCGTGTCCTTTTATGTGCCAAAAACACGCTTTGAAAATGTGGATAAAGTAAGCAAAGTTTTTTTTACACTTTTAAAGTCAACTTTCATTCTTTTTTAAATTAGTAGAATTTGACATTTTGCACTCAAAATTGTTTAAAATTCAAATCAATTGCTACAAAAAAAAAGAACTTTCTAAAACTTTTGCACATTTTTAAGTTACATTTTGTTTATCGTTTACTTAGTTATTTACATGTTTATTAGTCTTTTTTACCTACAATTGCAATTGACGCAGAGAAACACACTTCTATTAACACTTAAGTCAATTACGTGTGATTTGTTTTCTTTTTTTCCCTTCCCAATTTTTTTCTTTTTTGTTTAGCTTCAAATGTGTGCAAATTTGTATGGAGGCCATAAAAAGAGTATTTATAAAAGGGCCCTCGTTTTTTAGGTGCTCGCCACCCTCGTCGTTATCAGCTACAGTACTCCATTATTCGTTGCTGTTATATTACCAATAGGAGTGGTTTATTATTTTATTCAACGATTTTACGTCGCAACATCTCGACAGTTAAAAAGACTGGAGTCTGTGTCGAGATCTCCTATTTATTCACATTTTGGTGAATCTGTAACAGGTGAGTTTTCAATTTTCTCTAAGTTTGTAATATTTTATTGACTTCTTTATTTTTGTGTTTAATGTACGTAGTAATTTTATTAATTTAATGAAATATTTTGTTCCAAAATGTAAAACAGGAGCTCAAACAATCAGAGCATATGGAGTTGTGGAGAGATTCATTCAAGAATCTGAAAGTAAAGTCGATTTTAATCAACTGTGCTATTATCCAAGTATAATTGCCAATAGGTAAGTGTATGCATAATAAATACATATATTATTATAAAAAAAAAAAAAAAAAATACTGGGCTTGTAAAAAAATACTGATTTATATTAATCATATGTGACCATATAAAAGCACATAATTTATTAGCTTGAGATAATTACATATTTTTAGTTGTCTCTTGTTATATGTATCTTATTTAGTAACGTATGTATGTGATAATTTTATCAATAACAATATTATTTATCAAATTAAAATACGTGTAATAATTTTCTCAAATCATTTTAGATGGCTTGCTGTAAGACTTGAAATGGTCGGCAACATGATCATATTTTTCTCCGCACTTTTTGCTGTTTTTGGAAGGAATAATGATGGATACATGAGTGAAGGCATTGTTGGATTATCCGTCAGCTATGCGTTACAGGTCAACTATTTATTTGATACATTATTTTACAAATTTAAAAAAATTAAATAAATTTGAATATCGTGTTATTGAGACTTGAGTTTCAAATTAATCATCATGTTTTATTCAATGTCATTACAAACAAATATTAAGAAAAGACATTAATAACAAGTTTTAAATAAGTTATAAAATTACAGTATAAATGATCAACAAAAATGTTTATTCACAGATCACACAAACGTTGAATTGGCTAGTCCGGATGACGTCAGATGTTGAAACCAACATTGTCGCAGTGGAAAGAATTAAGGAGTACGGCGAAACACCACAAGAGGCGCCATGGGAGGTCTCGGAATTCGAACCACCTAAAGAATGGCCAACTGAGGGACGTGTAGAGTTCCGCGATTTGAAATTGAGGTACAGAGAGGGCTTGGATCTCGTACTGAATGGACTGACATTTGAAGTTAAAGGTGGAGAAAAAATCGGCATCGTTGGTAGAACTGGTGCTGGCAAATCCTCCCTCACGCTGGCCCTCTTCCGCATCATCGAGGCTGCCGGTGGCCAAATCTTAATTGATGGAATCGATATCGCAAAATTTGGTCTTCACACTTTAAGGTCCAGGCTCACAATCATACCTCAAGATCCAGTATTGTTCTCCGGAAGTCTTAGATTGAACTTGGACCCTTTCAATCGGCATTCCGACGATGATATTTGGCGCGCTCTATCGCACGCGCATCTTAAAACTTTTGTTGAAAGTATGTTTGAATGTTTTATTACGACAAGCTCGGACTAAAATTTTGCGTTTTTGATTCGTTTAACGTCTTAAATATAAATGTGGATAGTGTATATATATATATATATATATTAATTTAAATTGAGATTTAAATTTGATGTTTTAAAATTTTGCATAATTTGTATTTCAAGTTTTCGGATCTTCCTTTTAATTTGAAAAAGTTATTCATAATGAAAAAGCTAATAAACTTCCTTTTTTTTTAATTAATATTCAATATATTAATATGATTTAGGTTTGCCAAATGGTTTGTCCCACGAAGTGACAGAGGGTGGAGATAATTTAAGCGTAGGACAAAGACAACTTATATGCCTTGCGCGAGCCCTTTTAAGGAAGACAAAAGTACTTGTCTTGGATGAAGCCACCGCCGCGGTCGATTTGGAAACGGATGATTTAATTCAAAGGACCATTCGTGAAGAATTCAAAAGTTGTACAGTACTCACTATTGCTCATAGGTTAAATACCATCCTTGATTCAGACAGGTATGTTATTATGGTTAGTTATTGTAAAACTGTTGAATGGACGAATGTTGAAGTCGAATAACGTCTTAAATTAATTGTTCCAGGGTCATTGTTTTAGACAAAGGCAACATGATTGAATTTGATTCTCCAACCACACTGCTTCAAAAAACAGACAGTGCATTCCACAGTATGGCAAAGGATGCTGGACTTACGGTATCTTAAGGCGAGCAATCAACTGACTTCTCAGATTTGCCATTAAACCAGATAACTACTCAAAATGTGACCCACCGAATTACATCGCAACGTAAGTTGCGACAACATACTGTCCTTTTTAGTTCTAAAATCATCCTAAAAAAGGTATAACATTTTCTAATGCAACACAAAATCATCTTAGGAAGTCTGTTTTTATTTTTTTCTTCAGAAAATGTGATACATTTGTTAAGAAGTTTTTAGAACTTTAAACACGGGGATTCGTTCAACTTTTTTAAGTAAGACTTTCCATTCAATACCAAGAAAAGCGGTTTTGGTAGTTAGTAGGTTTGTCTGAAGACGTGATCCAAGCGGAAAGTAATTAATTACTTAGTCCGCGCAAGGTATATTCTTCGCCAATCGTTAATCCTCGATTACTGCCACTTTTATGCGAGTTATTAGACAGGTACATTAGTTATATTATGTTACAACGTATGCAACACATTCTTGTATTCGTGTTACGTTATTTATTTTGCATTTTCTTTAAACTTTATGTTAATTTAGTCACAGTTTATCAAAACAAACCCTAAGATGAATCTTATTATAGTGTAAAAAAAAAAAAAAAAAAAAAAAAAATAAATTAAAGTTATTTTATTTAATTAAAAAAAAAAAAAAAAAAAAAAAAAAAAAAAAAAAAAAAAAAACAAAACATAGTTTGTAAACGGTGAATTTTCTTTATATTGTAAATAATGACAGTTAATAATATGAATATGATGAATAATATGAATAATAATATATTTCAATTTAATACACATCTGTAAGTTTTTGTATTACGATAGTCCCACTTGAAGAAATAATTTGTATTAACTTATTTTATAATATATTAACTCCTACTACATACCTGAATATAGTGGAACCAGCATCCTACATATCTTACATCTGGAAATATTTCTTTAATAGAAGAAATTGCTGCCTTCTCAAAGTCGCCTAGTACAAGTCGCAAATTTTCCTTAAGTAACGGTATAATTTCAACAATTTTAGTCCAAATAGCATTGTAGAGTGACTTTGTTTTCTTTTCACACAATATGTACAGCAATGGTATGCCCTGTATATTAATAGTAATTAATGTATGAATGTTACTTAAAATTCAGATTTGGATGAAATAGTTTGTAAAATTACATTCAATATACCACAATACATAAATACATAAATAATATAAGTAAACTTTATTTAGATGCACGGATATACTTTTTCAAGAGAAGAGCAATAGTACTTTCTGTAATACAGTATTACTAATCTAACTCAGGAAGTACTTTCGTTTTTATTTAACAGTAATACTTTAGTTATAAAATAAGAAAAAATTCTTTTTTATCTGCAAAATATATAAATAGTATTCTTTGTTTTTGTAAAAAGTAACTTCAGTTGCTCTGGAAAATCACGTTTCTATTTTTAGTGTCTTAGTTTTATGAATTGAGACATCTTTTGTATTTTAGACATACAAAGTGTCCTACATTGATAAACTTTTTGTGCCTTAGAGATGAAAAATGTCTGAAAACAAGACACTTTTTTATAATGTAGTGAGGTAATTCAATACAGTAATTTTTTAAAGTACAAATAAATAGTAAAATTACAAAACTCAAATGAAATGAAAATAAATAAAATGCGTTTTTAGTAAATTTAAAAGTAGTCGTATTAATAATCAAATTATTAATTAACGAACCCTTTGTAAACATTGCCAATTAATAATTAAACATATGATTTAAAAAAGCCGTTAGTTCCATTTCAGTAAACTTGTCCAATTCAATTAAAAATACAATAATGTAAACAAAGGAATTACTTGCAATTTTTTTATTATTATTATTTTTTTTTTATTTAGTCAATTTCCATATATTAGGTTGTAAAGAAAGTTCTTGCGGCTTTCAACCTTTAATTTGTAATAATGCAAGGATACCATAATGTACTCTTACATTATGGTATTCTTACATTTGTATTCTTAAAACAAGTAAATTAATTTCGAAAAAGGTTTTCCAAAACATATTATGATAGCATATTATACAATATGCACAGCTATGTATTTAAGCGTTATATTTAGAAATTCCATTTACACAGTCAAATTGTTTCATAACTCAAGCAATATTTTAATTATATTAGATAAGAACATACACTGTTAAAAATTTTACATTAGATTTAAAGTACTTTTACATGAAATGGACTTTAAGTTCATTAAAATTAATATACAAATAAATTAATTTAAACCATTACTAAAATGGGATTCAATGTTTGTACATTCATTTTAGGGGAGGTTTTTGATACGGACTTCCAAAACATACATTAACTTAAATTTTTGCCATTTAACTTTATATGTAGAATTTTTTAATTGTTTAGATGTTACTCTAAATTTGAAAGTAGCTACTTTTCTTATGAACCATCGATTTATAATTACAGCAGTAATTTGTTCACTGTCTACATGATTTTATTTCAGTTTTTGTTTATTTCATTTAATTAAAAAAATTACTTTTTAAAAATTAATGTAGGAGTTCTTTAATGTGTTTTTATAAATAAATATTAAAAATAGAAATCAATTACTAAGTAATATAGATTAAGGTATTATTTTAAGTTTACCATATTCTCTACACGTCCGTAAACAACGTACAATTGTGCTGCCTTTGGTGTTAGTGGGGTGACCTAGAACAATAAACGGTTTTATTAATTTCCTTACGCACCTTGTGGAGTTTCTGGTAACAGTACTATTTAATATGTTACAGGAAAACTTACAGCGAATGTCCCATCTATGTACAATTCCTGACAGTTTTGTAATTTATCCATCAAATTGTTGCTGCTTAAAAGGACTCCTTTAGCGCCCTCTGTACTAGTTACAGTTGTAATAAAATTTTCTTGTATTATAGTATACGACTGTATTGTATCCAAAAACTCTTCCCACGTGCGCGGCGTTCGAGGGCTATTATTACGTTCCCTCTGCAGAAGTGACTTCACAGATTTATATGTGATTGTTTCAGCAATCGCTTTATTTCTACAACAAGAAATTGCAATATACAATAAATATTCAGATATGTATTATACAATTAGAAGTTTTGACGTCTAATTTGTTCGGAAAATTAGCACGTAGAAATGTATCTGTCCCACACAAAAATATCTTATAAAAATAAATTTTTATTATTTGATCATTAGTTCAGCTAATTTATTTTCATTTATAAATTTAAATTTGACAACAATAAAAGTGGCATTTGTTCGCTTCTGAAAAGAAGACACGGTATTTCTTTTTGTACTTGGCCGGAGACACTACCGTGTCTCCTGATTTGAGAAATGACTTTTTACAATATATTTGAAAATTAGAAAACTGATTGAAGAAGTATCAATGACCTGGAAACTTTGTATGATTTATATAAAAAATCAAATCATTACTTAAAAATTATGTCACTTACTTGTTAATTCTGTTAATTTGTTTCTATTTATGATATTTTCCAATACCCCACCAGTAAAGAGCGTTCTCCAAATAGGCTAAAAAATGTAAAATAAGAAATAACCACCCGTATTAAAAGTTCCAGACGATTCCAGTTAAAATGTTACCAATTTCCGATTTAAGTCTGGAAATTTACAGATTCAATCTGTAAATTTGCAACATTTTAACTGGAATCGTCTGGAACTTTTAACACGGACAGAGAAATGAATGTAAGAGAAGATTAATCGGAGTTTACCTTCAACAAT
>JABFOV010004696.1:0-13390 GCA_022817685.1 Aradophagus sp. ZL-2020 | reverse complement strand
ATCTTTAATACAGAGAGAAGATATAAAAGAATGTTTATCACAGAGTATTTTGTGTTTTCACTCAAAACCCAATAAAGAGAAAACAACAAATTCACTTTGAAAAATGCCTTTATTAAAAAAAATAATTTTTTTTCTTTTATTTCATATATTCAACAAATATTTAAATGTAAACAAAAAATTAATTTAAAACAAAATTAAATAAAAAATTTTTAAATAAAAAAAAAAAAAAAAAAAGCAAAAAAATAAAAAAAAAAAAAAAAAAAAAAAAAAAAAAAAACAAAGGGAAAGAAAAGCATACTTTTACGGTTGATTCGCTTTCATCGCGGAAGTTAAAGGCCGATAAATTAAAGCGGGGTTCTTAATTAAAAGCAGCGATGAAAGATATCCGTAATAAAGTTGCGAGGCGTCGGGATGAAATTTAAACAAGTCCTAATTATTTCTCGCGGCGCGCAATTTCGTAGAGTAACGGCGGAATTTACGTTTACCGACGCGTTATCTGCTGAATTATTTATGAAGACGTTATCGCGGCGAAAGTTCCTAATTGCCCGCAAGATTCATAAAATCGCCTTGTAATGGATGTCGGATAAATTTTTATCGCTGAAGCCGGGGCTGATAATTCGGCCCTCTGTGCCGCCGCTCGTCCCGCCACTTTTTGCGCCAATTTATGAATGGTATCGTTTAAATTAGTTATCGCGGTATTTTGTATTTAACCGAGAATCCCCTTCCAGCGTCGCTCCTTTTTTTCCCTTCTCCTTTTCACGCTAAATTGTTTCTATGTCGTACCTTTTTTTTCTCCCTTTTTGCTCCCTTCCATTAATTAAATTTGTATTTTAATTTCAACGAATTATACCACTGACCTCGAGTTAATGGAAATAGAATTAATGTAACGTTGGCATTTTTATTCACATTTTATGTCTTTTTATTACACGAATTTAAATTTTTTTTATTATTAACGTTTTAATTCACTAATTAAATTATTAACATATACGTAACTTCTTTATCTGTATATCAATTTAATATTTTCCATCATAAACTATTTTAATTGTTTACTCGTTTAATTTTCATTCGATTTATAACTGCGAATTTATTTGGTCCGTAATTAAACGAGTTGATAAATTAATCAATTATTGCATAGTTCAATTATTTATTAATTTATTGACTCATTTACGCTTTTAATTTATTTGCTTGCTTATTTGTTCCATTTTTTTCGCAGATTTTAAAAATAACTTTAAAATGCACGGTCACGATAAACTTGTTCATTAAAAATTGCTGACAATTGAACGCTGTCTTGTCAAGTGCGACGCGCAAGGCCGGGACAGGCAGAAATTGTTTCTGAATGTAGATTAAGAGACAACTGTCGCTGTGACAAGTACACGCACGAGCAAATAATAAGCGTCGCTTTCTTAAGCGCAACGTTGATATCGGAACAAGGAGAAATTCAGTTTCGCGTTACGGTCACTTCGACTGGGCGTTTATGCAAATCGGCACAAAACGCGTCAATATAAATTAAGTAATTTATACAGCACATGCGTGTCTTACCATATTTGCAAATCTTCTTTGTACGTTCTGGTATAAATTATGAATTTTTAATATATATATAACGTTTTATGAATGTTTAAGAAATTTGATAGTCTTAATATTATGAAGTGTTTCACTTGTATATTTCACTTGAATATTTGTACTCGAACGTAGTCATTTCTAATACAAAATTCATTAGATCCAATTTATTTATAACAAAGTTGTAAATAATAAAGAATTGCTTTTTAAAATAAATCTTTTGAATCTAATCTTCTCGAAGCAATCCTGAAACGAGTTATTTAAAAAGATTTATACGATACGATCAACCCCATATTACCCCTCCCCCCTCTTAATATAAGGCTCAAATGAAAGATCTTATCAAACTCTACTTATCCATCCTTTAGATACTTTTCTCACCGTTTAAAAGTTGTAAATTGAATAATTCCCCTCGAAAGTAAACTTGGTAATGAAGATTTCCCGATAAAGATTTCCGAGCGCGTTTTTCACGGAACGTCGCGAGCCTCTGAAAGGCGCTCGGTGAATCTCTCGAGATGGTGTCATCTGATGTCAGATTGCGCGAGTCCCCCCTGCCCCCCTCCCGCCCCTCGCGACAGCTATTTGCAGACTCGGGCGTAAAAATGTGGAGCGCGCAGCTGCGCGCACGCGCGACAACGCCGGACAAATGTTTCGCGAACTGTCAAGCGGCTGTCACGTGCGCGGCCGTGGATGAATGCGCGGGCGCAAACAGTGGCCCTTTTCAGCGGAGCCCGCGCTTGTACGTCGCTCCGCTCACATTCGGCCGTCGCCGGCGACGTCGTCACCCACGTAGGTCGTTGGCGAAAACACGCGCATCAACGAGAGAATAGTCTTGTAAAAGTAGCAGCGCAATAAATGGCCAACAATGTCGCCTCCTTTTTTTCACCACAATGGGCACGGTTTTGTTTTACATTTTTCTTTTTTTTCTTTTTTTTGACGTTTCTTTTGGTCCTCTTTTCCGTTTTGTTGTCGTTGTTTGTTCTCGTTGGTTTTTGTTTTGAGCTTGTAATACGGGACGTATTATGCGGGACGGAGAAAACATGAGATTCTGCGTTTTTCTTTTATGTTTTGATTAAGAGGGGTGGTTTTGTTACATTTTTGGGGTAAATTTAAAGTACAAAAGAATGTAAAGTGGAAGATGACCTTTTTTTTTACTTGAAAATAGTATTGCATAAAGATGTTTGAAATTAAGACAGTCGTGTTTCGAAAATGGTAATCAAAAAGGATTTAAGCTTTTAGACAGTACTGTTTAAGACATCGACGTTTTACAGTCAGATACTTCAACATTTTCCGTACCAAGAAAAAAAAATCTTCCTTTGCAATAGTTTGTTCACAAATCTTTGATTTATATATTGCATATATGTTGCTACTAATGTATTATCATATATTATATATAACATATAGATATAATGTATATCACATTAAAATCTCAAAATGTGCAATTGAGTACATAAAGTATATGCAGGTAATAAAAAAAGAAGTAAGACTTACGAAAATGTTAACTCTTTTAACAAGAAATGTACGTGACGACTATAAAAGCAGGTGAAAACCCTTCTTCGAATAAGCCCTTCAAAACAAATCAAAATAATAAGCAAGACAAAGAAACAATGCATTGTCGATAAGGAAATACGAAATCGTTAATGAGTTTCATTAAACACTTGAAATTAAATATTAAATATTATACATTCAATTTTAAAAAACGTTGCATATTAATTGAATATTTAAATGAACTATAAATAAAATAAATTTTCGATTCTTTTTTTCCTTAAAATAATCACCCAAAAAATTATCATATATAATGTTACATTCAAGAGTACGAAAAAAAAAAAAAACCTTTTCAACAAATGACACAAGCAGCATCTTTTTAATCGAAAAACAATCTAAAAAAACGAAACGCAAAACAAACAAAACCGCGAAGTAAAGGAGACGTGGAAGAAAGCGAAGCTGTCCGTGTACATTTTTCAAGATTACGATTCCGAAGTGATCTTATTTTGAAAGACAAATGCGGCGCGCCGATATTTTTCGTCGGGCCTCGCAGCGTGGAGCCGTGGCGGATTGAATTTTCTGGTAGCGCGAAATTTATGTAGTCCGTTTCGGCGGTTGTTTAAGACGCGGGAAATGTAAATCCCCCGCCGTTTGTCAGGGGCCCGGGGATCGCGTGGTAGCCCGCTCCAGGTTGCCATTTAAGGCCGGGGACGTTTCGTTCTGTCAACGTGAGCCTCTCGCGAGGACCACCTACGCGCTTTCCTCGCTGCTCGCATCACTTTGTAAACTGTTGCCATTTCTCAAGATAACCATTATAAAACAAAGCCGTCCGACGCATCGGTCCGCTCTTTTTTCTCCCCTGAGTTTGTCCTTTTTCACCCCCTCCCACTCTTCGTTCTCCTACCCCCCCTCTTATTCGACATATTCTTGTTCCGTGGCAACGTTTTTACTGACTTTTACAAAGTGACGTCCCGGTGGATCATTTGTATTGGGGCAACAATACGACTTGTGAAGCGGGTTTCGAGGGAACGAAGTATCGAGGAGTGGGAACAATGACGAAATGATTACACAGGGTGAACGGTCGGTGGTAAACAAAAAGTGCGTAAATAAGGACGATTGAAGGGCGGGAAAGTCATAGTTAGATGAATGATTCGAAATTATATAATATAAACAGTAACAATAAGAACAAGAACGGGGAGAACGACGAAATGATAATAGGAAAAATGTTTGACGAATAATCGGAAATTCATATGGATTTGAAGTTTCCAACGTTTATTAATGAATGAGAATTAATTATATATAATTTACTAACATATTGTAATCAAAAATTAAGAAATTGTGTTCTCAAATATTGAAATGTTGCAGCTTTTGCTTGTAAAATTAGTCAATCATATAATACTATTATTTGTACGAAACAAAGTATATGAGGTTTCATCTTCGTTTACTAATAAACGTTGGAAACCTTAAGAACATTAATTAATAAGAAATATTTGAGAACGTAGAAAGTTATTTCTCGGTGTACGATTCGAGATGATATTGGCCGAATAATTTTGCGAAAAAACTAATTCTAGTTTACCGTCATTTCTCCACTGTAAATACAAGTGTCTCATTTTCAGACATTTTTGGCCAACAGACTAAAAATGTCTAATTTCGATGTCCCAAGCGTAAAAAATGTCTCAAAATGAGACACTTGGATTTGCAGTGTAACCCATGAGTTGTTTTCTATCCCAGTTTTAACGTTTGTTCTCAACCCTACGGAAACTCCCACAAATTACATCGTATCGAAAATATGTCCCAAAAATACTCGCATAAACGTCGCGATTCTTAAGCCGCTGCTACTTAACCTTAAAATATCGCCCGCGTTGCACTAGTTTTATTTCGCGGCCGCTTTTGTGCGTATAAATATAACGAGCGCGTCGTACGGCCGCGGGGACACAATAGGCTGCGGCGTGTACGACTTGAGACAATGTCAGATGGTGACGGGTGGGGGGGGGGGGGTACACGGGGCACACGGGACGCAACAAACCGTGACCAATGTTCCGGCGCCGACGCAGCGCCAGCCGGGGCTTCTGTCCGGCGGGTTCCTTCGCGGGATAAAACAAAACAATGGTTTTTGCAGCCCGCGCCAACGACCAAAACGGACATGCAAATCCACGTGTATCATTGTGTAATCAAAATGCGATTTGCGCCGGGCGATTATTTACGAGTCGGATTGTCCGTGGCTATTCGCTGTGTAATTTTATTATCTCGTTTTGGTCTTTTTACGAGCAACAAGTGTCTCGGGCTGGAATATCAACGATCGAAAAAATTCGGAATTGGAGAATGATATGAGAAAAAGAATTTTCAAAAAGAAAAATGTAATAACCATGCACACACAGAAAAAAGGTGTATCGAAGATTATGATACAATTCATAAAATATTACTGTACCATTATGGTCTCTTTTTGTGATAAGGAAAATTGCTTTACGTGTCATAGAAATATGAATATATGAAATATGTTATGCTGTAATGAAAATTCCTGTATCATATTTGAAAAGTTACTATCTTGATATAGTAATATTGAATATACTTTGAGTATTACTGTCGAAGATAATTTTTGATAGAACTTGTTTATCTATTTAATTATAGCAATTTTTATTGCAGTTAATTGATTAAATTAAATCAGCAACTACAAATAGTAAGTTTAACTACAATATTAACTATTTATATTACAATATTAAAATTGTTATATTTACTCTAATACGCGATTTCTTACATGGGCGTTTTTTAACGTTCACTTTTTCAACGTGTAAAGTGTCACGAGAATGGATTCCGTTTGTTCTTAAGGAAAAATGCAAGTCTCATTTTGTCCTGCTTATGCAAGTGACCAAGACCTTAAGATGCGAAAAATTTACAAGCAGAACAATGGTCAAGCCGGCTGGGAAAGAGATGTATCTACTTTTGTTTGTCAGGAAGGAACACGAGTGGCACGAGTTGTGTTCTGGCGCCGATCGGAGCAAAAAGTCGCGAAACGGTGGCGCAGATTGAAATATAACCGCGGGCGCGTTCGTATGCAAACTTTCTACAAATGCACGTGAATGTACGACCGCGACCCGTCTTTTCTACCCCGACGCGTCGTTCCGCACAAATCGCACGCTGTCTCACGAAAAGTCCCGGCGAAAGTCGTACGAAATAAAAGCAACAAATGATCACTGCTGTGAATAAGTGATTCAGTGGCCAGGCGGAAGATCATTGTACACATTTAATTGTTTTTTTATAATTACAGTTTAAAAGCATTAATTTTCAAACAAGTTTATCTAAGATACAAATATTATATAAATATATTTTACCTAAGATAAAAATATATATATAGATACAGGGTGTCCCAAAGGTGTCTCGGTCTTAATATCTTGAGACATGACTATCAAAACGGAAAAAGGAAAAACGTGTTTAATTTTCTATTTAATTACATAATACAACCAAATTTCAAAGAGCAAAGACTTTTGACAAAGATAATAATTTTCACCTAATCTTTCCGAATTTATCTAACCAATTACTTGCTCACTTTTTACCGGAATTCGAGTTTTGGTAACAAACTGCGCCAGAAATAATGCGAATCAACGATGCAATAAAGTCGGCGCACCGGACGCGCAGCTGACGACACATTTACGTTGATCGCTAAAAGCCGAACGAGCGATATGGTTCCCTTGCCAATTTCGGTGTCTCAGTTTAAAACATTTTGTTGGAGACATCTTCTGTCTGAGGTCAGTGTTGGTGTCTCAGTTAAAATGTTTTATTAATCAATTAAATTAATAAAACAAAATATGTTTTGAATCCAATGACGTGTTACCAAAATATATGTCTCGTTGAACAAATATTGAGAAAAGTAAATGGATTTTTTTAAAAGTAGTTTAAATAGATTACTCAAAATAAAAACAGTGCAGCATTTATGTAATAATAAATAATATAACTTAACAAATGCATTGCAATTTATTCGTATTATTGAGAAGTATTCTTTAAACCAGAGACATCCTTTAATTTTTAAAAAAAAGAAGTTTTCTATGTCTTTTTTCAAACGAATAATGTCCCGTTTTGCCGTCTCCGAAATGGACAAGCGAAAATTATTTCCGAATAAAATTAGACAAAGATATTCCAAAACGAAACACACTTTTTGAGATATTTTTTAAATCGAAACATTTTTCAAACGAAAACGTGCTCAAAATATTTGATGCATTAAACTGTGAACCTTTTGAGACTCGCCATTAGCAGCGCCAGCCTGTATATTATAACGCGTTTCGCCACGCAGCCTGTATTTATTCGCAAGTGCGTATTCGTCAATGCACTTAGCCGGCAACTAACTATAACGTCTCTCGCGGTTGGCACGAGCGCGCATACCGAATCGCATTTTCGCCGCTCGACTAGACCGAGACCTTTGGGTCATTGTACACAAGGCGCGTCAACCATTCAAGCAACGCAAAACAATGCGTAACAATATTTAATCGTACGAAACGCGACGATTCCGCGTGTCAAATCAAGCCACGACGTTTGTCGTTTTAATTTGCGAGCCAACAAATTCACTTACTCCTCGTCGCAGTGATACTTAACTGTTTCAATTTGAGACGACGAGCGTGGCTGATATTCTCGGACAGATACGAATCAGGATGTGATGTAGTTTTATTAATTTCGCAATGCTGGGGTATTAAATTTTGCAGCTGGGTGAAATAGCTCGGGACAGTCGAAGTATTTATCATTATTATTATGATATTGTAAATATGCGTAATATTGTAAAACGTTCGACAAAAAATGGTTAGTTAATAAATTTTTAGTATGCTTCTTTATACATCGGTGAAAGAAATAGTATAATTTATATCGTAATTCGACTTCGACTGCTATTGGTAATACTGTTTCTTTTTTTTTTTAAGGTAATTTAAATATTTATATATATGTAAATACATGTGTCGATAAGGGATGTTGTTATATTACAACTGATTGAACTTATACTTCCATAGTGTAGTTCTTGTAACTGGAATATTATTAAAATTACAGTTCACTCTGCCGCGACTTGTGATATACTCAAAATTAACTCACGTCTACAATTTCAACCTGCAAAAATTCGTCGGTACGTATCATCTATAAACGTGAAATAACACTTTCGAATGTAAAATAGATCTTTCTCATGATTTAAAATGCAGTTTGAAATTGATGCCCGGGGCTTGAAATTCACGCACGAATAGCTTGTAGATTCGAGTTGTTTTATATAATTTCAAGATATTTTCATCGACTTATTAATATCAAGAAGAAAAAACATTTATACGATTGCATTCCGTATAAACGTTTTTAAACAAATTAGTCGGTGTTTTCACGGATTCTACATAAATGAGAATAATTCAAGACTGTATTAATAGCAAATATGAAATAGTAAAATGTCGTTCACTGTTTCAGAAAATTAAAATTTCGAATTTAAAGCATTACAAACAAGTGTTTCATTTAGCGATATTTTTAGTGCCTAAGGTGTCTTCAATTAATGTGAATTTAATTCTATTACAATGATCAAAGAAAACAATAATATAAAATATCACAACTTTGTGTAAGAAAAAAAATCCCCTAAAATATCATTTAACATTTAGTAAAATATAGAAACATATAATAGATATTTATTTAAAGTTCTAAAAATCACAAGTATACACTGAGAAAACCATATTGTAACCACTACAAGATATATTGTAACGTGGACAATTTCATACAGTAAACTGTTTACGATATCATATCGTAACTACTTACAGCCAATGACATTGCTAGATTGCTTTATTTCGACCAATAAGCATTTTGGAAATTTTACAATTCATATTATACGATATCATTTTCTCGGTGTACGATTTGAATTTAATAGAAATATTTTAACCAAAATAATATCCAGAAACACATAATCAACTTTTACAAAACGTTTTACCAATATTGCATCAACATTCGAAACAAAATCTTCTAGTTATCCAAAGAACATTTAAAGAACGCTGGGTACCTCTAATGGCCGTTTACGTCACGTTTTAGGCAACACAAATATTGTAATGTAAAAGTATCATTAAAACTATTATTAAAAAAAAATATATATATATATCAAGCAAAAAACTGTTAACGTTCAAACAACGGTTCACCTACATTACACTAACGTCGCGCTGGTGTTACCTCATCTGCGGAATCATTTCGACGCTCCAGACGAAGACTAGGCTATCTCAAATTTTGGTTGAAGACTATACCATCTCAAAATGTCCTATTTAAAAATACATGTAAAAATGTGAGATGACATAGTCTTCAACCAAAATTTGAGATAACCTAGTCTTCGTCTGGGGCGTCGATTTGACGTCGCGACCCCTCTCGACGATCGATTATCCCCAAACGAAAATTTCACCAAACGAAATGTGAAATTCGATCGGGATCGGTGTTTAACGTCGGCACCGATCCCGCGACTAGATAAGGAGACTCGGACAACGTACAAAGGAACGCGACGCAACGGAACGGGAGCGTTCCCGCGATCGCGGTCCCGATGGTGCATGACGCTCTAAATCACACGGTTGATTTAGCGCGCGGCCGTGCCCGCAGCAGAAATGACGGATCGGCTCTACGAGACGCGCGCGCGCGCGCGCGCACGTCCCCACAAATCACGCGCAGACACGCAAAGCCACGCGCGTTTACAAATTCGTGATTCGGCATCCGCGAGCGCGGGAGGCTGCCGGCGTATTTAACATTGAATACCTGGCGTCGGCTCCGCGCGGGACATGCATTAAACATGTCCACATGTCGAATTGTTTTCAATCGTACATCCGTCGTGAATGTCCGTTCCAACGCAATTCATTTTGCAGTCTTTTCTTCCGTTTATTTCTTTGTCTTCGGGTGTTCTACTCGACTTTTCGTAATTTCACTGAGGAAAGAGGAAAATTTGAGATGTTGTGATAGCACGAGACGAATATTGACATTTTGCCAGTTTCGAACCACGTGCTGAAAAAGTCGAATTATCGTGTATCGCTGTAAACTCAACCATTCGGTCTGAAACTTTGTCTGGGTACTCCCTGAGGCTCAGGGAACATTATTTAATCGATTTTAAACGTTTCCGAAAAATTTCTTTCTTGGAAAATTTCTTTCTTGTATAATTTACTTAAATTATACATTAAATTTGTATTCCTATAACTTTTTTTACGTTAACATTCCAATTGTACAGTTGACATGTTAAAATTTATATTTTTTTTTTTATTTCGATTCGTTTATGTTCAGATTGAACCGGCAAATCCGAATGAATTCTACGATAAAAGAAATATTGCAATGACGTTACCTTGGTAAGGGCGGCGCCGAATCCTGCTTGGCACGAACCCTGTTTGTGATGACCCCCGTATCCTAAAACGGAAACACATAATTATTACATGTTCGTAGTGCGTACGAACGGAAGAAGAAGTCGTTGCTCGTAATCGACTTCTGCTCTATTATGCTACTACTAACGCTTTATATCGACTATCCACAATGGCCAATCAAAATGACGAAGCTCTTCCGACCCGAGTATGCTAATCGTACACAAATGAGTTTAGAAATGATTATAGTCAATCAATAATTTAAAATGAATGTGAAGTTTTCCACGTGGAAATGTTCATGCGATATAAAATTTGGAGAAAATTAAATAAAAAGTGTAAATTAAAAGTATCTAATTAAAATCTGCTTGAAGTCTATGCATATACTTTGAATTTGTTGTTATAATATACATCAAATTTGTTCAATTATTTCAAAAGTTCTAATCATGTACGAATGTGAAGTTTTCCACGTGGAAATATCCACATGATTAGAACTTTTGAAACAATTGAACAAATTTGTTGTATATTTTAAGAATAATTTCAAAATATATACATACCCTTGAAGCAGACTTTAAATATATAATTTTACCTTACATTTCTTATTCAATTTTTTCCAAATTTTATATCGTGTGGATATTTCCACGTGGAAAACTTCACATTCATTAATTTACAAGATAAATTATTTTCTTTCTCATTTATAACAATACAATTTTGACGATTTATATAAAATTAGATGAATATTTACATAAATGCTAGTTATCGTTATCAAAATATAGAGTTTGTACTTTTTCTTTCTTTCTTTTGTGACACGGAAGTACGACCGAAATGCGAGTAAATTTATTTCGTGCGATTCTTGTGAAAAGTCTTTTTGTCGGCGGGTTTACGAGGACAGGTCACCGTTGCGCGAAGTGAAAACGTTTTTGCGCCAAGTAGCTCTTTAAGTTCGCGATGATATTACAGACGGTAACCCGATCTCACGCAAGCCAACTCGCATGGTAGGCTCGCTGCGAGTGTGTAAATCGGGCAAAGCGCTGCTTGATTTACACGATCTGCCGAAAAGTTTGACCCACATTACGTTTGAAAATAAGACTCCAGTTTTTATTATTACATTTTTTCTTCGAAATTTCGTATTCGTACCGAAAGAAGTAAAAAAAAAAAAAAAAGTTTAAATGTTATGTACTAGAAAGTTTTCTTGCAATCAAATTAAACATGAAAAACAATTTTTTAAATGACAAAAGTGAAATTTCTATTAAAATGATGAAAATAGAATGGACGGAAATTGAAATTAAATTTCCCACGATGTTTTTTCGGAGGAAAGAAAAACGAAAAACAAAGTGGAAGTCGAAGTAGAAGGAGAAACTGTAGCGTAAGAATTTTCGACGATAATAGACTTTCGATTATCGAGAATCATCGACTTTGACGAGGAGGCATTATTTCGACGATGATTTTCACGGTTTTTATCTTGGCAACGTGGTGATTACCCGCGGGACTGTTGTAATTACGTGACTGAAACACCGTGGCCGAATGACTGTCAAAAATCTGCTTATTGGCTTTGCCGTCTCATTAATTTAATAGGCCTTTCGATGATAATTAGAAGAACGGGATTCAATTGTGAACGAAGCGGACAAAGTCGTTTGAAATTTCGTTTCGCATCGAAAGTCACCGTAAATTATCTACGTATAATGAAGGCGGGTCTAATGTTTATTTTTGTTTACTGCCCGACCGGTGTTTCGCTCTTTTTTTTAAGAAGAGCATTTGATTTTGCAAATGATTGTCACTTTGAAATTATTTAGTTATTTTAAATCATAGTAAGAAAATACATTTGTTTGCTAATCCTACAAATTTTTTTTATTGCGTTCATATTATTTGCTCAATGAAATGTTTTTTAATTCAACAACATGTTATAATTTCTTTTATACTTATATCCCTTTGATTTTCGTAGTAATTATTTTTTTGCTCCCGAAATTCGTAATTGTTGTTACCGTTTTCTAATTTTACAATCGTTTATTACGTATTTAATTTCTTTATTTCATTGCATCAATTTGTTTTATTATTTTATTTATATTCATTTTAGTTTCGGTTTATTTTGTTGCTGAATTCCTACCTTGTTTTTGATTTCTTTCATCGTTGTTTGTGGTATATTCGACTTAATCAAACGCGCGGCGAAATTTCCGGGCCGAATCTTCGCTCGTTTTTCATTTGGCCCGGACCATCGAAACGGCTGGCTTTGTCGCGGCACGGCCGCGTGAAATTTCAAAGAAGCCACACGCTCCGGCGGTGGGCACCACTCGGATGGCAAAGTGCCCGCCGGAGACTCGCCGTCTACGCTCAAAGCGGACAATCGCGCACGATGATAAAGTGCGCCGACGTGTGTGACGTTGCTTTGCGAATTTTAATTCCCGACTCCGCGCGAACCGCGACGGAGTCCAGTTACACGACGCGAGACTTAATGCAATGTAATCCGGCGAATTCAATTTACTCTTAAGTGGATTTCCAGAATAATTTGGCGCGCTTCATGCAAATCTGTCATCGAACAACGCACTGCATGTATTGCAAAATATCAATCGCTTGGGGGCGATTCGAAACAAGAAAGTATTATTTATGAACGAAGAAAATTAAACGCGGAAAAATTATTATTATGGTATTGTGAAATTCTAGCTGAAATTTAAGCATTTTATAATCGAGACTATTTTTTAGTTTCTACTTTGTTAAATGATACAAACATAAAATTAAATAAAAAATAAAAGTACGTGGGGCTTTTTACATTACATATTAGAAAATTATATAAATCGTTCAAAATATTAAATATTACGGAATTATATATTGGATATATTTAGATTATTCAATATAATTGCACACAAAACATGGAGAAGCGAACGAAACTGACTGTTGGTTTTAATGTATAACGATATAATTTTAAGTTTAATATTGATAATGAAAAAGGAGATAGATTATAATGTAAAAGTGTTATTTTGAAAACATTGTGCACGAAAAAAAAGTTCAAAGAGCGAGCAAACAATTGCAAAATTATTTACCAC
>JABFOV010004695.1:0-13391 GCA_022817685.1 Aradophagus sp. ZL-2020 | reverse complement strand
ATCCTGACTGGAACGACGACTGCTGAATCCACTGCTGCCACCTGGGGAGACCGGACTCTGTACCGCATACGACTTAGTGGGTGATGGTGAGCGACCATCTTGCGACATTTGGCGTACTACAAAAAAAAATATAAATAAACTAGCTGGCGATAGCGGTGCACTGAAAGTTTAATACCTGATGGCGAGGAGCCGATTAAAATGTGTGCAACGATTTCGTTAATTTATTTCTTAATTGCTGAAATGTTAGAATTTATCTTATATAACGAAAATCACAAAATGAATACTACTTTTTAAATGGTCTATAAGAGCGTATTGTATTGATAATCAGTATATCTATGAATTGTTTACGAATTGTGAATTCACATTAAGAGTCAACATATTGTCATTAATGTATGCATGAAATTCATTTAAAAAAATTTTAATTAAATTTTTACTTATCTATTAACTGAAATGTAATAAGTGGATGATAAGCTCATTGAACAAAATCAGACAAGTCTATTAATTTCTATCAACTAATATTAATATTTGTGAAGATTAATGATTGTCATTGGTAGTAAAAATCGTAAAATACATATTACACTTGTCTGGTTTCTTCAATAGACATAATAAACATACGTGGACTGGCGAGATTGGGTCTCTTGGTGGGACTCGCGCTTCCTCGACGTCTAGCAGGACTTTCACTGCGCTCCTTTGACAAGCTGTCGTAAGCAATACCTAAGTCATTAAGCTTATCAACAGTGGCTCCATAGTCCTTGTACTCCTTCTGCATCGGCTTCAATTCTTCTATTTGCTTTGTGAGTTTGTCAAGATCAACGGCTACAGGATTTAATCTCTGTAATTTATTTTCAGTGCGTGTAAGCCACTCGAGAACCTGATCGCGTAATTTTTCATATGCTGCCAATCGTTCTGCTCGAGACTTGCTAAGTCGTTGTTTCTCATCCAATAGATTGCCGAGTTCTTTCCACTGAGCCTCCAAGGCTTTGATTTTATCCCTCAGTGGTCCTGCATCAGTGACATCCTTCTTTGCAACCAAGTTTTTGCCATTCTGTATAAGATCTTCAAAATTGGCCCGTTGGTCTTCTCGTTTGTCTGTAATCTGAGCCATCTTTGATTCATATTCCGACAAATCGAGTCGGCTGAATTCGCGCGATTCAATCAACTCGACAATGCGGGAATACCAATTGTCAAACTTGCCCGCTTCGGTGAGGAAAAGGTGCAAAGCCTGAGCTACCTCTTCGAGAAATTCGCCACGGCGTAAGGATTTGTCTAACAACTTTTCGTATCGACTTTGAACGTCTTTGAGTTTGCTTTCTGTTCGTTTGGCTACACGCGCGTTGCTTGAGTTTAGTAAAAGTTCTTGAGCACTGCTGGTAATCGTTTCGACGCTGACACGATGGCTATCCAAATCAGCTTGGAACACGCGTTGCTCACGTTGCTGTTCTTCCAGACGTTCGTTTAATAAACTCGCGGGACGATTGATGCTCCTAAAATAGAAGAAATTACTTATACATTATATGAGTTGAAATTTGTTCTTTCTAGAAGTGGAAGAATTTCTTGAAATAATTTTTAAAAATTGGATCATCATTTAACTTACTTGTATTGACTTTCTGCATTGTTTAACCAGCTGACCAAGCTGTCCAAAGCGTCTTGAACGCCTTGACTCTGTACAAGAGCTGTGTCCAATTCCTGGCATTTTTCAGCAAGTGCATTGATGAGTTGCCTGTACTTATCCTCAACCGCCCGAACCGGCTCTTCCAGCTGTTTGATTTCAGACGGTGTTAGCTGACCCTCGAGTGATCGCAGCAAAGCCTTAACGCTTGACTTAACACCGTCAATAAGTCGCTCGTTGGCAACAAACTCATTGTAAAGAGCCTTAGCTCGACTCAGTTGATCTTCGATTTGTTTCGGCTCAGCGGCAGTCGGTTCTGAAATCACACGGTTAACCTTGGGCTCGACGTCCCTTAGCCAAGCTCGAGCTTTTTCTAACGACTCGTGGTAATCGCGTTGTCTACCACCTACACCAGACAATCGGTCGGAGAGATTGTTTACCCTGGACAATAAGTCTCTGTATTGGGCAGTGACTATCGAAATTTCGTTATGAACTAATGAGTCTTGGCTGGGCAACGGTTCTATATGCGGCAGCCGTTGTGGTAAGCTCGTTCTAAATTCGTTGAGTATCTGCAGATACTCTTTGCTCTCATCGACGAACTTTTGTGCAAGGATTGTGATGAAACGTAAATCACCCTGACGCGCGATCACATCGCTGATGAAATCGCGGGCGGTGTCGGTGCTACTCGTCAATTTGTTCAAATCAGATAAAGAGCGTTCTTTGTCTTCTAAAATGCGCCGAGCTTCATCCAGCCAATTGGAGAATTTCGTGATTTCAGTTCTGGAAAATCAAGTAAAAAAACTTAATTGCTTTCAAGTTTTAATACAAAATACATGTTTTGGCATGGGTGGCATCGGTGAAAAGATTGTTCTTGTTCTCTTTTGTTCAAATTATTCGTCAGTATGATACATTAAATTAATTCATTACATTACTCACTTGAATTTTGTAAGCTCATCTCTTGCTGCTGTCAAACGTCTGAGCAGTCGATCACTGCGATCAAACGCGCGATCGAATCGCATCTTCAAGGATCTTCCATTCTTTTCAAGAGTCGTTACCTCGTCGCTTGACAAAACGTCACTGCCTGTGAGCACGACTTGTCGTACTTGATCCAGACACGATGACACTGATCTATTATGGGATTCCACATCTTCTTTCACTTGCTAAAATCACATTAAATACATCATCATTCGCAAATACAACAAAGCTGTTTGTTACTTTAATTATACAATTTTCTTCTATTTTTTACAAGAAATAAATATTTAAAGAGACATATCTTGAATAAATTCAAGCTGAAAGCAATTTCGTCTCTCGAGTAATCTCATGCACATATTTTATATATTTACTCTTAGAGTTTTCCATTTTTGTCTCCAAGCATATAAATTGAAATATTTATTAAAGATATCCCGCTTACCTTCATGATGTTAATCTGATTCCTCAAGTTATGGATATCCTCCTGAACGACATCCTGACAAGCCAATTTTTCCTCCACTTCAGAGATCCATTGTAAAAGTTTATTCAGAGTGTCGTCGCACAGCTTGTACTTCTCCTCGACGGCTTGCTAAAATAAAGGACGAAAAAGCTCTAATAACACGTAAGCGGCTAATAACACTGATGAACAATCGCAAGCACCGTCATCTTACCCATGACGGGGTTTCCCGCTAATATCGATTGGAATAACGAAAATAAATATACAGTAAGCTCAGCATACCTCACACATGCAAGCACAAACACACAAAATAGATTATAACGATATATATATATATATATATATATATATATATATATATATATATATATATATATGCATTCACACATGTATATATATTGAATATAGTATGGTAAAAATAAGGTACGATTGAAAAGTAAATACAATGTTCATATACGTATAAATGTAAGATAAATGTGGCATGTTTTGAACAGCAACTTCGATTTGTCTGCAGGGGCTGCGCATGTTTTGTAAGTGTCTTTTTCTATGCGCAGTCGAAAGCTTAATGGTCATAGCAGGAAGCCTCATGTCCTGAAAATATCATCGAGCAAACAAATATATATCAGTGTTGCGGGCGGCGTTGTACGCATTTGTAAAATGTGACTATATTATCGGCAATGCCGATGAAGTTAATGTAATATCCGGTATAAGGTGGGATTGCGACATAGACCGAAATGTAAAGTGTAAACGAGAATTAATAAACCTGTAAACAAAAATGCAACAACATTTATCATAAGTAATAAATCAAACGTTAACAAATTATATAAACGTGTCAAACGATGACAAATCATTAAATCAACTGAAAAGTAAGCGCAAAACACAGTTGAGTCCTAGAATGTTATGTTTTAATATAATTGCGTAGACAACTTTCTATAGTAATAACAAAAATATAATCAAAGTTCTTGTAGCATTGTTCCAATAATCATTCTTTTTTTCTTGTATTATGATTTGTAACGAAATTATTCAAAACATAACATTAATTTTGTTCGCAAAAATTGAAATTAAATTAAGGTCAAATTGACGTTGCTGATGCGACAAAAAATGGCATTAATATTCAAACAGAAAGCGAAGACTTGAGGATGATACCGATACACCATAGAGGTATCAGGTCAGTTCCGCGGGAAATGGTAGGGAAGCGCGAAAAAAAACCATTCGAGAAATAATAAAAAAAAATTGAATCAAAGATAGGTAAAATCAATTATCAAGAATGTATCACGACTTCAATGGGTTTAATATAAAATTTAAATTTTCATTATTTAAGAATTTGTATTTCACATAGAAGTTAAATATTGAATTATGAGCTAATTTTTTTGTAGTTACTCATGACTTTTTAAACTTCAATTTTATATCTGTTTACATATTTATGTATAAATTAAATTGAAAAAGTAATAATGTAAAAAAAGTAATAATATCTCTGATTACAATTGAAACAAGTGAACAAAGAAAACAAACGTTTCAGTCCGTTTTGGATTTTGCATGGAATAGCCGATTGTTTGGGTCTGTTATCTAATGATAAAACACGACAAAACTATTGCGAGATATTGCACTGTTCCTTGTGCAACTTGGTGTACATTTGAAACCATCCCATGCAGGTAAATGACGTTGTATTTTCCGTCCATGCTGTACCATGCCTCTAAGTGTTACTCATTTAACCAGTTAACTGCATTTTTTAAATTTGTTTTCGAAAAATAATTTTATGATTATAAAATACTGAATATCTGCAAAATATTACCAATACTGACTTGAATGTCAATAAACTCATATTACATATATTTTTCGTTTATCTTTTCTTTATCAGAATAGTATTCAAATCCATAAATGTACAATTTTTTTTTTCAAAAATAATTTTTTTTTTCATTTTTGCACTGTAAAGAATAAAGTCAATCAACCGGTTATTCAGTAATATCTAAAGAATTTTAATAACCGTGCCCTAATGAAAGAAGCTTCGATTTTCTGGGTTTTATTGATAATATAAATGTTAATGTTATTGATTTGAATCAATCGTTGAGCATAAACTGATGAAAACGTGTTTAATTGAATTAACTTATTCATTTAGGGTTTATAACAACGAATCACCAAATAATTGGTTGAAATACAAAATGAATGTAAGAACAAAATTATTTCACTATAGATTTGACGTTTAATAATGTAAATCAATTATTTGATGACTAATCCAATCAAAGAATTCGATGCTACAAAATCTACACTTTTTTTTCTTTTATTGTAATTTAGGATTAATGCTACTCCATAACTTAATGCTAATACAACATATTTTAAACATGCATAAATAAAATAAGCAAGTGGAAATTTATTAAATGAAAACAAAATGAAAATCGAAGTTTCATCACACTAATCGGGCAAAAGTTGGCAAAAGTGGGCAAAAGTTTGAACGAAAAATACTTTTGAAGCGGGGGGAAAAAGGAGAAAAAGAAGAAACCGGCAATAGTTTATGACCCACTAGCAAGCTAAAACCTTGATATCTGTGACAGGCATTGGAATAGAGACTTACCCTGGCCTCAGCGGCGAGTATGTAGCCGTTCCTGAGTGCCTCAACGAAGTCAACGCTATTCGCCGTGGCCCAGTGAAGGCGACCTGCGACGGCGTCTATCTTATCTTGGCCTATCGCTTCTAACAAGCTCAAGATCTGGCCGCTAGCGGGATCTCTGACTACCGTGGAGGAGGGGTCTACCAAGCCCGACTCGATCGCGTCTTTCAAGTTAAGCGTTCGGCCGGCGACGAAGGGATCGGAAATGCGTCCGTTCACGGGATCATACAGATCTAACTGAAGACACTCGATGAACGACAAACCACGTCGTGGTGTTGTCAGCAGCCCTATTTCGAGTGCTCTTTGGAGCGCGTACAAACGCGAACTCGCGGTATCAAGGACGTTGCCCTTCTCCGCGTCCATCAAACCCTTTCTAAAGGCCTCGGTCAACTTCACAAGTTTCTTCTTTTCGGTGTCTTTAACCAACGCCGAATCTGGGTCTATGAGGCCAAGACTCACTGCATCTTTCAAACTTAGAATCTCTTTCGTCACAGGGTCTTTAAATTTGCCCCTCGCCACCGCTAGGTGGCCATCCTCGATCGCCCGCTCGAACGACAAGGGTTCCGACAGATAGATTACGACATCATTGAATTTAACGCACCGCTTCAACAAAGACTTACCGCTTTCGTTGGTCTGCGATTCAAAGGTTCCGCGAATATTACGGTCAATTGCGTTGTCGTTCAAAGCAGCGTCTACGGTCACAAACCAACCCTTGGAGGGGTCTCTCACAACTGCAACTTCAGGATCGAGAAGTCCGTTCTTGATCGCTTCCATGAGGGTAAATTCTTTAATGGTAATGGAATCTCTGTGCAGTTTTCGAGGTTCTACTTGAGAGCCAGTTAAAGGACGATCGATACTGACTAGCAATCCTCTTTCCAGCGCAACGTCAATACTGTAATCACGTTTGGTCTTTTTGTCATGCACCCGACCACTAGCAACATTTACCGTACCGTCTTCAATACCGTCGAACAATGGTTTTATCAGACCAGTTACAGTGTCTTTTAAAGCCACTGACTCTGGATCTAGAAGACCAATATTAATTGCCTGGCGAATATCGTAGGATTGATTAGTTGCAGGGTCAATGAATTCTCCATTTACGCGGTAGAGGCCGCAGTTGATCGCCTCTTCGATGGACAAGGGTTTATTGTAGGGAACTATCAGACCTCGACGTTTAGCCTCAAATAAGTCTATAGCTGTTGTATGATCGATATTATAGACACCACGAACGTCATCAATCACGCCATCGGAGATCGCGTCAGATAAAAGTACATAATCATCCGATTCGTTATGCTTAACAACAGATATAAGTGGATTTATCAGATCGTCATTACAGGCTTCACGTAATTCAAATAATCTGTTATTCAACGGATGGATCATCTTTGAGATTTGGGGATCGTACAGTTTCATTGTGAGAGCCTCATACAATCCAAAACCAGCGCCTTCAATGTCAATGATCAAACCTAGATTTAGTGCCTTAGATAAAGAAATCGAACGATTTGAGCCTGGTTCTTTGAAGGTGCCAGAACGTCTGTCTATGACACCAGAGCGACAAGTTTCTGCAAGAGACAGTAATCGTTCTGTTCGTTTGTCCCAGTAACAAGCCATTATAGGGCTAATTACGCACTTACGCATTGCTTCATGCAGGGTTATACCTCTGCCAGAGCTTGGATCTACAATTTTACCAGAGTGTTCATCGTACAGACCTTGATGGATGGCTTTCTGCAAAGAAACAGCAGCTTTGTTGTCTATTATTAGACCTATATCGAAGGCCTCACGGAGACTCATTTCGGCGTTACTGTTATTAGATAAATCTTTTACTGTACCTTTAATACCGTCGATGTATTTCTTTTCAATAGCTTCCACTAGTGACAAGCTGCTCCAAACACCTGAACGCTTATCTTTTACAGACACTGAATCTGCATCGATTAAGTCGAATTGAATTGCTTCTATCAAAGTCAAATATTTACCGGTTTGTGGATCCAAGAACAAATTGGTGCGATTGTCCAAGATACCTTTAGAAATTGCCTCACTAAGACTCATTGGTCTTCTAGTTTCTACCAAAAGACCGTGCTCAAAAGCTTCGTGGAAGTCTATTGGCTGACCATTGTTATTGGCAATGGTTCCACCTTTTGCATCGATGATGAAATCTTCAATGGCTTTGCTAAAAGTCATAACGTCGCCACATGGTTTACGAACTATAGCTGAAGATGGGTCGATCAATCCTTTTTCTATGGCCCGATCGGTAGGCAAACGTTCTTTTGTTTCCAAGTTTATAAACTGACCAGTACTTGTATCGTAGAAGCCTTTGAATACAGCTTCTGGCAAAGATATCTTACGTTTTGCTGGAACTATTAGACCTCGATCCAAAGCATCAGTCAAGCTGACAGGAATACCAGTAGACGGATCCAATGCAGTACCACTTTTCGGCTCAATCAGACCATGTTTGATAGCATCATGTAAAGATATTATATCGCCGGTTTTCGGATCTTTCACTGAAGTGCTTTCCTGACTGATTATTCCATTTGAAATAGCTTCATCCAGAGTTAATTTTTTGCCTTCGATTTCAAAGGTACCAGTTTTGGCATCATAACTCTGGTGTGCTAATGCCTCTTGTAATGTCCAAGGTTTCTGAGTGCTCAATATATAACCCTTTTCTAGCGCTGCATTCAAAGGCATTACATATGGACGGAGGAAAACCCCCGATTCTAGATCGATCAAGTCTAATTTTTCTGCTTCTTCGATAGTCACAACATCATCTTTCTTATCATCTTTGATTCTTATCATTCTTCCATCGACGTAACCACTATCTAAGGCTTCTTTAACCGTTACTAAATCACCTGACAAGGGATTTAAGATCTTACCTGTAATAGGAGAATAGTATTCCTGAACAATAACGTCGATTAATGTAGGCATAAATGGTATTGTTATGATCAATCCTTGCTCAAGAGCTTCATCAATTTTAAGTGAAGTACCTGCTTTAGTATCTTCAAGACAACCAGTAGCAGGGTTTATCAACTTTATAGTAAGAGCATCGTCCAGAGACACAAAAGAACCAGCTTTGGTGTCTTGGCATTCAGATATGAAAGCATCTATTATTCCCCTACGAACAGCTTCTTCGATGTCGATTTCTTGCGATACTGTAGTGTCGTGAATTTTCCCCGTATCTGAAGAATACAGATCCTTACTTACAGCAGCTTCTAAAGAAATAGGTTTACGGTGTCTGGGCACAATGTAACCTTCCAACAAAGCATTATTCAAGTTTATTTCTGCCTTTGTTTCAGTATTCACAATAATTCCTTTCTTCAAATCTACAATTCCTATTTCCTCCGCTTCTTTGAGCGAAACGATTTCATCGGTTGCTGGATTGCGCACACTTAATGTCAGTGCGTCAATTATTCCCGTTTGAATAGCAGTGCTAAGATTCAATTGATTTTCTGTAGTTGGGTCAATAATATCCCCCGTCTTCAAATCACATAAGTGCAAATCTACTGCTTCATCCAATGACAGACCTGATAACTGTTCTTTTGGATTTTGTACAATCCAATCAAGCTGAATGGCGTCAAAAAATGATATCTTTTTACCAGTCTTTGGTTCAACCATGTAACCTATATTTCTGTCCAAAAGAGGATACTCAATTGCTTGACGTAGAGACATATAATTCTCGTTTCGACCAGTAAGATTCTTCACTGTTACTTTATCCGGATCAAAAATTTGTAATCCTAAGACTAACTCACTAAATGATAATATATTCCTGTCGTATGGATTAATAAACCGTTCATGTTTAATGTCGTAACAACCTAATTCAGCTAAGTAATCTGGAGTTACTTCATGCGTAATGGCGATTTTTAGCTCGGGTGTTTCAATCAGAACTTGTCCCTTGTTTTCTGGAGTAGTAACAATATTTGCAGGTAACTGAACTTGTTCGTGCGGTAAAATTTCTTTCATTGTTATTGGAAGTTCTTTTTCATTGACCAGTGTGATCGTCTTTATGTCGGTGAGATTTTTCTGATCAGTTTCTCTTAAAATGACAGGTTTTTCTGTTTTTGGTGTTTCTTTAAGATTAGTTATTGACTTACTTATTTTTTCTTTCGTCTCCTCTTTTTGACTGTCACTTTGTAATATTTTTTTAGATTTTTGTTCATTAAAAACAGTAACCAATAATTCGTTATTTTTCTCAGACTTTTTAGTTTTTACCGCATCGTATACAGCTTTTCCAGCTATTACAGGCCCAGCGATCACTGCAAGTAAACCTAACTTAGCTGCTTCTGTGACTGAAATAGCTAAACCCGTACTAGTTTTTACTCTTCCAGTTTTTGAATCTAGCAAACCTTTCTCAACAGCCTGCTTCACTGTGACTATTTCAGATTTTGTGACATCGTAAACAACTGAATTAGGTTCTATTAAACCAACTGCCATAGCTTCTTGAAAGTTGTAGGACTTATTTGTCTTTGGATCTTTAAACTGGTCTGTTTTGTCATCATAAATATGATCAATGGCTTCTACTAGCGTTAAGGTGTCCTTATTACTATGATTAGCTGCTTTTGTTGTTTTGGACGAAGGTAAACTCGTGTCTAGTATACCTTCTTCAATTGCTCGTACAATTGGCATAACTGCTCCTGTGTCTGGATTTGTGAACGTGCCATCATCCGTATTTATTAAGCCTTGTTCAACGGCTACATCAAACGTTATTTTCTCGTCACGAGAAATAAAGTGTCGCTGAGTTTCCTCATCATCTTTCATTATTCCCGCCTCCTTAGCTTCTTGAATTGACATTTTCTCACCAGTCTTTACATTTTGTATCTGCTGACTTTCAATTGAACTCAGCAAAACATAACCGGGCGAAAGTTGAATCGTTTTCGTCATGATTTCGTTATCTTTAATTAATGTCGTTTGCGGTTTAATGATTAAAAGTCCCGATTCGATGGCTTCGTTGACAGGCAACGATATTTTTTTTGTTGGGTGAGTGAACACGCCTTTATCTTGATCTATCATGGAAGATTCAAGAGCTTTTGTTACTTGTATACCATCAGGTGCTGCTGGATAAGGTAAGGCCATAATAAAATTATTTTCAATAGCGTCTTCCAACGAGAACTGTTCTCCGGTGATAGGATGTCGCACTATTTGTCGCTCAAGGTCTATAAGGCCTCGTTGCAAAGCCACTGCAAAAGTCATTCCGGCCGATGGAATTCTAGCAGCATCTTCATCATCCTTTCTTTGGAACACGTCTGCCTCGACGGTCTTTACCATATCTGATATACCGTCCGCTGTCTTCACTATAAAATGATCAGCGTCAATCAATTTTTTAGCGATCGTATTTTCCAACTTCACGTTATTACCTCCGGAGTCGTTCAGCTTGGACAGAGGGTCAACAATGCCACAGACAATAGCTTCGCCTGAAGTTAAATGTGTTCCGGTTTCAGGGTTCATAATCAACTGTCTTTCATTATCGATTAACTCATCTTTGTAAAATTTAGGAACTGAAAGACTTTCTACTACAGGAACTATTACATTCGTATTTTCAAGATTATTACGGTTCAATGCTTGACTTAATGTCAGTGGATCGTTTTGAGAAGATTCACCAACGATGTTATTTTCGTCTTCATTTAACTTGACGTCATTCATTAAATTGACATTCTGTGTATTTGAAGTTGACGTTAACAAATTATCATTTTTCGCTACCAACAATTTTGGTTGCGAAATGTCTGCTATGCTCTTATCCATCAGATCAGTCTCAACTATATCTTCTGTCTTTATGTTCTTCATTTCTTGCGATTTAATCGGGTTGGCATCTTCTTCGAAACTGGATATGACTGATTGCACTGCATCAATAGTCATCTGGTGCTTTGGTTCAGTATTCATACTGTTTTTCGGTTGTTCCACTTGAATCGGAAGAAGAGAATGAGTATCTTCAAGACGATTCTTTTCATTTACAAGCATTACTTTTTTAAGTTTCATATCTGAATCAAGTTCATCACTATATTCTAAATCTTCAAAATCTTCCGTGGGAGTACGTTGCTCCGTGTTTGTATCTTCGATAGAATATGTGACACTCGTCGCTTTATCAGGTGAAATAAGGCCTCGTTCAATAGCGACCTCTCGCGGCACATTTTCCCCAGTCCTCGGGTCCTTAATCATTGCTTTTTTCACTGCTTCAACTGCGGCTGCAGCTGCCACCAAAGGTGCACCTATCACAGTCACAACTCCCATCTTGGCCGCATCAAATAGCGACATCTGCCGTCCACGATTGTCCTTGCACGTTCCTGTATCAGGATTTATAATACCTTTATGAATGGCTTCTTTCAACGTCATTTCAGCACCAGTAGACGGTTCCCTAACATTAATTACTTCCGGGTCCAAAGTACCATCGTTAATAGCTGATAGCAGGTTCGCTGACTTACCACTTTCAGTAAAAATGACAAGAGTAGTCGCAGGATCATATATCACTCCTCGACTTACTTGAACTGGGTCCAATGTGGATGAGTCTTCAAAACTTGAATCTCTTCTCACTAAGCTGCTTGGAACTTGTTTTACCTCTTCCGGACTACTTTGTTCGTCCTTAACTTGACATTTTACAACTTGTTTTAACTTGATTGGGCTACCTATAACTTCTTTGACTTCAGTTTTAAAACTGGTTTTCCCTGATTGAAGTTTCTGATCAGAGTCTATACTTTCGTCCAGAACAATAAGTTTTTGATCAACGGCTTCTTGCAGCGTTAAGTTCTGATCAGAAATGTAATGACCAGTGGAAGATAAAATACCTTTCTCTAAACTGTTCAATAAGGACACTTTTTTGCCATTTTGAGGGTCTACTACCACACCCGAATCTGGGTTTATGATCCCTACTTTGATGCATGTGTCAAACTGCATTAATCTATTAGTATTGGGTATCATAAATAACCCGGATGTTGTATTGATTAGCTTTTGCTCAATGGCTTGTCGCAAAGTCCATCTGTCGTCCGGCATATCCCGGCAGTTTACCTGATCTGTTGGTGACATTAAATCGACTCTTTTTACAGTTACACTAGAGGACATTGTTTCATTATCTGCTTTATTTGGCACTAATATAGTCGTTTCCAATTTGTACTCTTCTGTTTTATGCATTGGCGACGCTGACCGAGATTTAACTTGACTAGAGGAGGTTGTGATCGTGAAATTCATTGACGACTCAGTACTCTCCGTATCAGGAGAAATAATTGTTCTATGAATTATATCAGTAGTCGTTCCAATGGCTCTCGGAGGCGAATCACCCTGCGCCTTAATGTACACTGTGTTATTATATCTTTCGTTTGTATTAACACTCTCATTTTTAAATGCATCATCAATACTGACTGTTACATCCCTTCCCTCCCCGAAATCTTCCACCACCCGAATCTGTTTGCCTAAACTTTGTTCCTCACTCTTGGCACGTTCATACAAAACTTTGCATTCCGTCGTGACCTGTTTCTCGCCACTTTTAGTATAACTAACATATTTTTTTATTGTCTTGGTGACAGTCTGCGTAGTCACCGAAATATTTAACAAACTAGCCAAAAGAGCAGCGCCATCTGGAGTTATGAGGCCTCGTTCTATGGCTTTTTCCAAAGGCACTGTTTTACGCGTCCTTGGATCCAACAACTGACCTGATTTGGGGTCTAACAAATTCAAAAGCACCGCTTCGAGGACACTTATCTCCTGACCATTATTAATGATGCCCAAACCTCGATTTAACATCTCCATAAGTTCTGGTCGCGCGAGTTTGCGTGCAGTCACAT
>JABFOV010004693.1:0-13393 GCA_022817685.1 Aradophagus sp. ZL-2020 | reverse complement strand
CGTGCACACATAATTATCCATCCTGTGAACCTAAGTTTATTTACCTTAAAATCATAACAAATGTTTTCCTTTGTCTGTTAAAAATTAAATGAATTATTAAACTTACCTTTCCGATGATTTCGCGAAATTTTTTTGCCGTGCTCACTCACTTCATTAATCGAATGAGAAAACCATTAAAGTTATTAAACAAAATACTGATATTTCGATTAACCCACGATTACAAGACAAAATTTCGGCCGGTTCATTCCGTTGATGCGCACGAGCTGCGCGCACATTGTTATCAACCGCTCGAAACATGTTATCGACCGTTCGAAACATCGGTTATGATTTTACTATCTAGATATTTCAATTCACTATCTGTTAGTAGAATCAACTACCTCGATTTCTACTATCTAATTCTACTATCTAGATGGTGATTTCTACTATCTATTTCTCTCAGTGTAGTGTAAGTTTTTAATTGGGTCTATGTTGAAGTCGGCAATGTTATAAATGGATGAATGGATATTTGCGTACTGATAAAATATCGAATTAATAAATCGGCGAGTCACATTCAATATTTTATCAATACCGAATTTGTATTAGTGTCTCCTTAGGGTCGATTTGTTCTCGTAGTTTTCCATAATTTCCATTTGTCTGTTATTATCATGGTTTCGGAGCCAAATTTGCAAACCTTGAAATTTGAAATTCAAACCTTGCAATCCAATATGAAGTCATCGTAAGGAGTCCCTGAGCAAGATCAAATTCAGAAATCTTGCAATTTACTTACATGATCATTCTGCATTTGTCCTTTTTCTGAAAGCCACCATTGCTCCGTGATATGCTGTCTTTACTTGCAAATGGCGTGCAACAACCATTATGTATTCCGAATATATAGAATACTTAAATCGTGTATAGGTATTAGTATTTATATAACAGTATTATATTAAGTATTAAAAAAATATAAAAAAAATTGAAAAAAATACTATTTTTACGTAACTTGGGAGCGGATAAATCTTGAACTTACAGCTGTAGTACAATAAGATTGTTCTCGGGCTACGTTTTCAATCATCTTTACAGCTCCGGGGCGGTATGTACCACTTTACAGTCCGCTGCCTCGATTCGTAAAATGTTGTACATATCTCAGGCACAGTGGCGTCCTCGGTAGTAATATACTATTAAATTTCGTAATGAAGTTTTGTAAATAAAAATTGCAAAATAATTTGACGTATTCTTCTTTACAGGTCATACGGTCAGCATACACGTATTGTACCCTGCTTTTCACACTACGTATTGAAAGTAAATAAAATACGTTCGAAACTACAATATAGTCGAATTTTTATCGTGTCACACAGTGGTCACAGAAAATTGTTACTACAATCATTTAGAAATAAGTATATACGAAATATGATGACACAAGCAGTCTTATGCCAGCAAACTTTAAGCAGAGAAATGTATCTGACGGTTATTGATTGATTGAAATAGCAGCATACATGTAAAATTCAAGTCTTATAAAACAATAAAATGACAATTAGATATAGCTCATCATTAGCAACTGCATAAAGTTAATATGCTACATGCATAATGAAATATATTAATTATTGCCGAGCGTCTAAAGTGGTGTACACTAATTTTATTTTATTAAGTTATTCAAACGGTCATTAAAATAATGACGTTCATTTATATGCAAAATGATAAATTATTGAGTCCGTTCGATCTTGAAAAACACACTTACGGACAGTTAACATAAATAGTGAGATTGTTAAGCCGCACGGAATGAAACGCGATGTGAATTTATTAGAGAAAAGCCAGTTCGAATAGTATATATTTTATTTTCATATTCATAAAAAACGCGACTGTTGTTTGCTACACTGTTTATAAAATAATTGTGAAATGATAAAATCGGTGAAAGTTTTACACATTACTAAACATGAAAGTATTTTTGATACACATTATAAGTTGTACAAGCACTGGTGCATGGGTATCGGAATTTGGCCGCACCAAAATAAATACGTCAGTCATGGTATAATTTTATTTACCGTCATTCTTTCCAGTATGGCGTTGAATGGTCAGGTAATAAAGATATTAGACAATAATTAGTATACAATAAAAATGTTGTTTAAATATTCATAAAAATAAGGTTCATAAGAAATTTATAAGAATAAGGTTTAAATATTCTAAAAAATGGGTGATTTTTGTACAATTTATTGCAAATAGTTTTGAACACACCATTAAAATAAGTTAATGGTTTTTTTATCTAGTTATATGTAGATAATTACTAGTTTTCAAGTATTTTTCAGATCAGATATTTTTATCATCATTTTCACGACTACGACGATGCGTGTCGAAGTACTATTTGGTTTTGTACTCATTTTTATGTATTACTACTAATGTATTTTTATTATACAAAGAAGAAAGATGTAATTATATTTTAAATAAATTTATTCACAGTCCTACACGTGAATTAAATTTGATGCAGTAAATAGTTTTAAGAATAAAGTATGAACGATATGCTATACATTTTAATGTTTTTGTGTTACCACAAATTCAATCTCTTTTTTAATTATTTTACTCAACAAATACTCTTGTCTTGAAAATAATTTGGAATAAAAAGTTATTAGATTTATGCATTATCAATATTATTGTACTGCATTAAGAGGATTTCATGTCGGTCGATGGATTTCGAATTTCAAAACTTGGCGACAAAACCAAAACATAGATGAAAACACGATGAAAAAATGGCAAATGATAAAAATATTACTTTTTAACTGTCCCTTGTTATTACATAAAAAAAAATCAAGTTTTTAGATAATATTTTTACATAAAAATGTTATTTTTCTAGTTAAATTTTTTAGGTTAATTCAAACTTGTTAAAAATTACGGGAAAGTTTTTATACAGAATTTTGTCTAAAAAATGAAATATTTTACGTCAAATTCAAGATGATTTAAGATATATCTACCTAATATATATTTCTATCTAATTAATTCTATAGAATTAATAAATTTTAAATGGCAATTCAAATTATTTTATTGTTCAGTAAAATATACTTGTATATCGGTAATACAGGGATCGTACATTATTTTTCAATATGACATCCTCTTAATGTCTTGATTGTAGACTAATGAAATTCCCAGCTGCATTCCCGACGAACTCGTGACGTTACTTTCAACATCCGACAAAAAAACAAAAAATTTTTACTAAACTAAAAAAAAAATTTCTGCTTATTACCTGGTTACAAAATATAATACTTTTTCAAAAATAAAAAACTTGTTGACTGTGTAAAGAGCAGCTGTTTATATTCTTTTATTTTTTTATATTTTGTTTTATACGGAATACAATCATTCGATACCTTTTCACGTAGATTAATTCCCGTAAAATCACACTGATTCGATTTTTAAATTAGAAAACTCACATGAAGAATTTTAACTTAGTTAATATTTTGCTATAAAATGATTGATCATTATGCTGAAAATTTATCAAAAGAGTATTTTAAGATATATTTTAAATATAAATCATTCATGAAACGACTTCTTAAGCTTACAACAGGTATATGCAATTGAATTATTATTATATTCATTTTGTTTTACTTTATACCCCCTCCCTCCCACTGTTATTATCATTATAATTCACTGCACCTTTACTAAAATATGACTTCATCTTTTGACTTCAATGGAATTTAATCAGAAAATATGTGAAAATTTTCAATTTTTTCATTAAAATAAAAAAAAAAAATAGAATTGTAATACAATATCAATCTTTTCTCCTTTATCGCAAATTTAATATCTCCCCACTACACTTCGACTGTGGGAACAAGATATAGTTTATGGAAATACAGGTGTGTGAAGTTGGCACCCCGAAATACGAATTTTCAGACGGGACATTACCTGTTCGTTTGCCCAGCGTTAGCTCATGTTAGCCAACCCTTTAATTTCGTTTGCCCACCCGCACAAAAAAATTCAGGAGAAAAACTAAAAAATAGCTAAATTTTTCCATTCAGCACCCCGAAATTAATTAACTTTGAAATTATTAGCGCCACTCGTTTGCCCAACGTTAGCCCACGTTAGCCCAACCAAATTCTTCGATTGCCCACCCTCCGAAAGAAGAAACAACATGGATACAATTTTTGTAATTGCACCCCGAATTCACTATATTTCAAAAATTTTAGTCTCATTCGTTTGCCCATCGTTAGCCCACGTTTGCCCAAGCATTAATTTTGTTTTTCCAGATAAAAAAAAAACATATACATAACAAATAAAACATCAACGCGATCCTGGTATTTGACACCCACATTAGCTTCATTCATAATGCATCGCCGCTTCCATGCCTGTAGTTCGCAAACAAGTTTAATTTCGTGTGCTCTCTCACACAAGAAAGTATTAACAAAAAACTATGAAATTACAAAAACTGTTTTACGAGCTAAACGAATCATGTTCAAAAGAAATATTTCAAAGCAACCCAAAGCCTACCAAGTTAGAATATAAACGAAACAAAAGAATGGGCAAACGAAATTACGTCCTGGGCAAACGTGGGCAAACGAATTAACCTAAGCGGAAGATAACCCGACTAATTACATTTTTTTTTCATTCATACTCAAAGAGATTCTTTTAATTAAACTTAATGGTAATGATGGGCAAGCAGAATAAAAGGGTGGGTGAACGAAATTACGTCCTGGGAAAACGTGGGCAAATGGTGCGCAAACGAATTAACATAAGCGGAAGATGGCCCGACTAATTACATTTTTTTCATTCATCCTCAAGGGGTTTTTTTAATTAAACTTAATCGTAATGTTGGGCAACCGGAATAAAAGAATGGGCAAACAAAATCACGTCCTGGACAAACGTGGGCAAACGGTGGGCAAACGAATTAACCTAAGCGGAAGATGGCCCGATTAATTACATTTTTTTTCATTCATCCTCAAGGAGTTTTTTTTTTAATTTAATATAATTGTAATGATGGGCAACCGGAATAAAAGGGTGGGCGAACGAAATCACGTCCTGTGCAAACATGGGCAAACGGACTAACCTAAGTGGAAGTTAGTATGACTAATGTTTTTAGAAATTTGAGCCATACTACAAAATATATCACAATATTTTAGTCGAAAAAATAAAATATACATTGTTGAATCCAAACAATCAAAATACAATACTGATTTGTAGTGTAACAACTAAAATGTAATGTAACAATTAACTAATCAGGATTGCAATGGACGTAAAACAATAGATTATGTTCTCACATACAATAATGTCGATGGTCTCAATTTATAATAACTTGGTGTCTTAATAATGTGTACCTTTAAGTTCAAGTTGTTACATTCAGTCCATTGTCCAGTTATTGTTCTGCATAATGCTACAGAATGGTTAGGAAGATATTTAATAACGCCAGAGAGAAAATATATATTGCAGTCAACAGTGATTTTTAATGAAAAATCATTTAAATTCGGTAAAGAATCCTCGGGTATACTGGAGAATATGTCTTCAATACCAAAGAATATACATTGATTCGGCTTCATTATAATTTTTGTTGGCGATTTGCAGTCTTTACATGGTTTCGAATCTTTGTTTAAATTTTGGTCGAAATAATTTATGAATGAATCCTTAAAATTCAATAAATCACATTCGAATTCTTTGATCATAATATTACCACAAGGTGTCTTTTTGGCCTTTTTGCACAGTCAGCGTTAGAGCATTCTATATCTTGTTTGATTGCAAGCGGTGTTTCTTTAATTAATTTGTTTGTTAAAGTGTTTACATTTGACCAGCAATTAAAATAGTTATTCTTATTTTCAAACTCTAATGATAAAACGACTGCACTATCTAAATACAGAATAGCATTTAAATTTTCAGTAGCATAATTTTTGATAAAATTGAGGTACAAAAATTCGTCGGTGGCTTGTTCGGTCGTCGGTGTTGCATGTTTTGTAATTGATGTAGGTATTAGTCAGTATTTCACTCAGTGAATCGAATGCACATGTATACTGGATGTATACTTTCTCTTTGTCTAAAGTGACTGGTGGCAATCTGCTACCATTTTGTAAAATTTCAGTTTTACGTCTGCGCAATGGTCTGTTATGCACAATTTCTATATCGGCACAAGGCTGTAAATATTTCCCGCTTTTTTTAACTTAAGGGGATGTTTCTTTTGAATCTATACGTTTTTTTTTTTACAGTTTTTCTTACTTTTACTTCCTTGATTTTTTTGACGTTTTTATTTAAATTTTTCCAGTTTTCTTCTTCTCGCATGTAGCTAGTGTCACATTTATCTTCTTCTTCAAATAAATCTTTGTTTGTTTCTTTAACCTGGTCTACTTTAAGTATTTCTTCCTTTTCGGCTTCACTCGTCTCTTGTTATTCCAATGTTTTTATACTAATCTCTTCAATCTTCTGTTGGGCATCAAAAATTTCTTCCTTGTCTTGAATTGTTTGTTCGTTTTCAAAAGTTTCTGTACTATCCTCTTCGATGTTATATCTAACTTTGAAAGTTTCTTCCCTTTCTTTTTCGATTTTCGTTGTTTTGCATGGCTTCGTTTTAATTTTGAATCTTTCTGCATTTTTTGCGTTTTGTAGTTTTTCAAACGCACACACTGATTTTGAAATGCTTTCAATGGATTTAATGTGTCTGATAACGAACTTATCTGCACGCAATCCCTGGTCTGCATTTATGTCATTGTGTTTTAAGTCTTTAAAATAGCCTTCGCATCTAGCGGTTGAAGAGACATCGGTGGAATCTGGAATTATCACGCGTAGAACACCCGTCAGAGAAAAAAAAATTGCCAATTCTCAGTAAATGTTTTGTTATTTCTGGCAAATAGTACGGATTAATTCTGCCATTCTTATTTTCTTTTGAAGCTTTTTCTTTTGCCTCGTTATCAATAGAAGTAATCCAACTGGAAATGTTTTCGAATTCGTTGAAATCTTCTACTTCTATTTCCTCTTTTTCAACGTTACCTATTTCATTTTCTTCATTTTCAGTTTCTTCTGCGTCTTCTTCCATTTTTTTCTTTCAAATCATTAAGTGTAAAGTTTTCATGCGTTTCAACAAAAAATTTTGTTTTTCAGCACAGACATTCTTCTCAGTGTTGTATTCGTTGTCGTATTCACAATAAGCAACAATCATAGTTGCTGTTATAATTTCAGAAAAATCAGTGATATTGTCGCATACTGACATTAGTCCAACACATCTAGCGTAAAAATCTTTCACTTTGCTGTGTTTCCCTTTGAATTCCTGCTTTCGACAAACGATTTTGATCAAGTGAGCAATACCCACACGTATATAACATTGCAGAGGGTGCTGTAATTCTTTATCAAGAAATAGACAAGCATAGCAATCAGACTGATAATTCTTTAAACTTCGATCGTTGTAGGCTAGAGACACTGCATTTAATAAAGCTAAAGAAAAATCAAGGTCAACTTGATTCGGTATTGGTGCTCCTGATCTTTTAACCAGTGTGTGATTATATTAACATCGTGCTTCTCTAATATCATCTGATATACAGGTAGAATTTCATTACCGCCTTTAATAATCATTCGATATAAAAATATACTTTTTAGTTCTTCATTTACTTTCTTGATTGTTTTAACGAGTCTTCCTGTTGCATCTATTTCTACTTTTCTATATTTTTTTCATCAAAGATTTATATAGCGTTATTTGCATTGGAGAAACATAAATGCAATAAAAAGGATCTTTGCCGATTTGTTGAATGTATCCTATGTATTTTCCACTATATTTTAGTTGATATAATGAATCAACAACATTAAGATTTTTTTGAATTCCTAAATCTTTATTGATTGCTTCTTCTTTAATTTTTCTTAACCTATTTCGACGAGAAAGATATGGTGGATCACTATCCCCGAAAGATGTGTCGTTATTAATTATCTCGTTTCGCACTTGCCTTGGTTTTTTACACAAAAGATCTTTTCCGATTTCGTCTCGAAATTTACTTTGAACAGGTCTTTTTTGTTCATGTGGTGATTCACGAGTATCAACCGTGATAATTGAAAGTGTGATGCCATTGCCAGGAGCTGGTTTGTCCAGACAGTGAGCATTGAAATCGGCTCCCCACTCTTTGCACGCTCCTTTAATTTTTAAGTAAACATTTTCACTAGAATTGTAAACTTTACAATATTTAAAAGCATATGCGCATGGCGATTTATTCTTTAAAAAACATGCTTTTGATAGTACATCAGTCCAACCCGGTTTTAAAACATTGTATGTTCGACCACTAGATCCTTTTTCTTTATAAAGTTTTGTTTCAGGGCATATTGATTTCCACTCATCCTCTGTGAAATGAATCTCATAAAACAGTTTCAGAAGCGAAGAATTATTCCTTTCAGTTTCGCAAGGTTCGTAGTCTGCACTTGTTTTTGTAATGTCCATTGAGTCATCAATAATGGAGTTGTCAATCGTTGGTATGTTAAAATAATCTTGTAAATCGTACAATAAATTGTATCTGTTCTGACGGACGTATGAATTCATCGTTTCATAGCTGATTCCGGAAACTTCAAGTGAGTTGCATACCGTTTTCCAGACAGGATCACTTCGTGGTTTTAAAGAATTATTTTCAGTGAAGATATTTTTTTCCTCAATACTTCTAATAAGTCATTGAAATCAAATAAAGCTTCCCTTGGCATAGTGACTTATTTTTACAGCTTTCTGACAATTTTTTAATCCTGTAATATTATAAGAAATTATCAATTTTTGTTTTGAAACATGTACTATTAAAATATTATATAAATAAAAAAAATTAAACTTTTTAAAAAGACGTGACACGTAGATAAAGAAGACACACACATGACATAAATTTCAGTGTTAGTAGCTAAATAATCATCAAAAATGAAGAACATTATTTCTGTCAATATTAAATTTTTTTATAAAATAAAAAAAATAATAAATGTTAATTAAACAGTTAATTCTTATGTTAACATTTACTTCTATAATTATTTATAATAATGCTTACCACGTGATTGGGAATTTGTAAAAAGATTTGTACTTACTATAGAAAAAAAAATTTCAAGTATAAAATGCAAATTATTTTATGCAAGATACGAAGGAAGACAGCCCGACAGATTATATTTTTTTTTATTCATCATAGATGCAACAAATTCATGTATAAATCGGGCTATCTTCCGTTTTGGATGAACGATTCCCCACCGATTGCCCATGTTTGCTCACGATTTCTTTTCGTTTGCCCACCTTTGCAATCGAATTAAATTGAACAAATGCATGTATGATGAATGAAAAAAATTATAATCTGTCGGGCTATCTGGCGTTTCGGCTAAGACGATTCCCCACAGATTGCCCATGTTTGCCCATGACTTGTTTTTATTTGTCCATCCTTACAATCAAGTTATTTAAAGTTTAATTTTGAAAAAGTTCCTACTTGACGAATAAGAGAAAAAGTATAATCTGTCGGGCTATCTGCTGCATCTGTTATTCCTACTAAGAGCCCACGCTATTTACTTTGGTCTATATCCCTATATATATATATATATATATATCCCTACCTTTTTATTTTGGTCGCCACCATTACAATGCATTTGATTATTATTTGATTTCAATTTCATATTAGTTTTGATTTAATTGTGATTTAATCGTCTCCCTTCGGATTACCTATGGTAATAAATAACTACAACAGATATTATGTTTTTTAATGTTGTGAGTTTTGTTTTCAATAATCAAATTCTTTTATTTATCACAACCATGGTTATTATTGTCAGAATTTGATTAAATCTGATAGATAAATATTCTTATCAAACTTAAGGCTACAATATGACCAATAGAATCCGTCCTCATAATCTCGCTGATTTTTGGATCGAAAAAGTGTTTTTTGCTTATAACTTTTTTTCTATGTGTGAGCAAATAAAAATTCGTGGTGGTCAAACATGGGCAAACGATGGGCAATCCATGAGAATTTTTTCAAATTTTTATCTGATTTTTTCGGGCCAACTTCACAGAGGCCGAAACTCTGTAATTTGTAGGATATGATTTTAGGTTATTTCCTTAGCCTTGTCCATAGTTTAACGTACAAGTATTTTACATCCTTTTATTAAAAATGCATGTACTTTGAAAATTAAATACATATATTTGTTAATGACACAAACATAAACATTACATATACACTACATAAATACGTAGGTTATATGCACATTATATGTACATTACAATTATAAAACACGAAACACCGTTATATACAATCAAATTACAAAAACAAATATACATTAGTAAAACAGTTGATAACAAACACAAATACTATTACAGAAACCATAAAATTGTAATAATACTTACTTTATGTGACTAATTCATATATTCTAGTTACTAATCCTTTTTCTATCCAATTATAATGATAAAACTAGTATTCATAACCTAAAATAATGAAATGTTTCGAATTAATTGATAATTTTAAATTTTTATTCGCACATTAAAAAACGTACAAACAAACAAACTAAATAAAAAAAAACTAACCCATAAACATGTTGTTATTGTTACTTTTGTTGATCGGGAAACGCGCAAACAATTTCGGCATTAGATTCTAATGCTGCCAAAGAATTCAGTGCGCTACCGAAGCGCGGCCTGGAAGTTCCCCGCTCAACTTTGCTCGGTATCTTCCGCTCGGTATCTTCAGCTTAGGTTAATTCGTTTGCCCACCGTTTGCCCACGTTTGACCGGGATGTAATTTCATTTGCCCACCCTTTTATTCTGCTTGCCCATCATTACAATTATGTTAAATTAAAAAAAAACTCCTTGAGGATGAATGAAAAAAAATGTAATTAGTTGGGTCATCTTCCGCTTATGTTAATTCTTTTGCCCACTGTTTGCCCACGTTTGCCCAGGACGTAATTTCGTTTGCCCACTCTTTTGTTTCGTTTATTCTAACTTCGTAGGCTTTGGGTTGCTTTGAAATATTTCTTTTGAACATGATTCGTTTAGCTCGTAAAACAGTTTCTGTAATTTCATAGTTTTTTTTTTTTTTAATACTTTCTTGTGTGAAGGAGCACACAAAATTAAACTTGTTTGCGAACTACAGGCATGGAAGCGGCGATGCATTATGAATGAAGCTAATGTGGGTGTCTAATACCAGGATTGCGTTGATGTTTTATTTGTTATGTATGTTTTTTTTTTATCTGGGCAAACAAAATTAATGCTTGGGCAAACGTGGGCTAACGATGGGCAAACGAATGGGACTAAAATTTTTGAAATATTGTGATTTCGGGGTGCAGTTACAAAAATTGTATCCATGTTGTTTCTTCTTTCGGAGGGTGGGCAATCGAAGGATTTGGTTGGGCTAACGTGGGCTAACGTTGGGCAAACGAGTGGCGCTAATAATTCCAAAGTTAATTAATTTCGGGGTGCTGAAAGGAAAAATTTAGCTATTTTTTAGTTTTTCTCCTGAATTTTTTTGTGCGGGTGGGTAAACAAAGTTAAAGGGTGGGTTAACGTGGGCTAACGGTGGGCAAACAAACAAGTAATGTCCCGTCTGGGAATTCGTATTTTGGGGTGCCAACTTCACACATCTTGGAAATACCCCTTTTTTCGATGGATCATTTTCTCTTATTCATAAAGAATAAATAGCTTAAGAAAACGAGGTTCGTTTGGAAGACGGAAAACGCTTTCTGATTGGCCAACAGAATGACAAACTAAGAAATTGCGGAAGATGACGACATTCAAGCGTTTTTATATAAATAATATAATAATTGAAATCGAGATTAAAAACGAATAGAATAAGTGGATTTTCTCTTAAGGGTCCATTCTCCTCAAGAGGTCTCAAAAAATGGTCATTTTCGCAAATTTTTTTCAGGAAAACTAATGAAGCAATCGACCTGAAACTTTTTGCAGTTTATTTATTCATCCTTTGACTTTATTAATAAAAATTTTCAGATTGATTTGATGATATTTAACAATTAAAAGATGGCGCTGAAGTTCCCATTTCACAAAGTGCACGCGTGCATGGCGGCGTGGATTCGTGCTGCAATTCTCATCTGAAATCAAACAATGAAACATTTCCTCAATCTGTGATGTTGGGCGCTCGGAGTAATAGCACAGATTTTTGAAATTTTGCTAATTAACAAAATGGCGCACTTTTGAAAAAAAAAAACATTTCGTTTTTGGCCTTTTTTGCAACTGTTTTTTGCAATAACTAATGAACTAAACAAAATAAAAAAAATTAGCCTACTACTCCGTGCGGACATGTCCGAGGAACAATTGAGCCAAGTTTCAGCAAAATATCTTTGTTGGTGTGGGAGAAATCTCTGCCGCCGCCGCGAAAAACATGGTTTCGAGAAAAACGCGTTGAAAGATAGAAGTAATGTTTCGACGCAAAAAAAAAAATGAATTCTAGTAAAGATATTCATACTTACTTTCAGTCTGCTATCCCAGCACCATACAAAAGTCCTTCCACGACCGACTGGCATTCATTACTATCATCGGCTGTTCGAAAAAGAAACTTCTATAAACCTGAAAAAAAAAACTTCTATAGGCCTGAGAAGTCCGAGTGCGCACCTGCTCTCTGGCACGCCGGGCGTACTGCACGAGCCGAATTAGGCCCGAATGAGTTGAGTTATCGATTTGAGGTTTTTACACAATAAACTAGACACCTGAAGCTTTGCAAATATGATGAAAAAAAAATAAAAAAATTGATTTTTTGAAAATCGTTGAGGAGAATGGACCCTTAAATTTTTTTTAATTTGATATAAAATATTTCACTTTTAAAATAACACTGTGTATAAAAATCTCACTGCAGTCACTCGCAGTTATTAATAAGGTTGAATTAACCTAAAAAGATCTAGGTGAAAACTACGGAGAAGTTTCTCGTTAAATATGATCGAAATAATTAAATCTCTATCGTGTACAAAATTCAATATTTATTCAACCCTTTCTCTTTGTTTTTAATTTTTACAAATTATTCCCATCTATCTATCAATATCGTGGTTTTGGTGCCAATTTTAAAATTCAAACTTTGCAATCCAGTTCGTCATTTTCCTAACCTTACCCGCGTGGAAAAAATTTTTTCCAGCTGGCTGACATTAATCTGGCAAAAGTTTGACATTTGTACGTGAGCCAGACCTATGCCAGACGAATTCCATACCCAGTTAAAAAAATCATATAATTTCTTATGTGAGAAGTCATATGATTTCTTATATTATTTCTCATACGACTTGTCATATGATTAATAAAAGAAAAATCTAAAATGTTTATACACTGTTAAAAATATTGGGAGTTCAACGGAAAGTGTAGAGTGTAAGTTTAACGGTGTAAGATATCACTCAATTACGGAGTGACTTCGGATTTTACGCATACGCAGAGCACACTGCGCATGCTCAGTTAACTACAATTTTTAACTTTTACCGTCACTCCCGTTTTTGTTACTCCGTTATAGTGTGGACCTGCTGGACATCCGTTATTGAGTGAAAATTGGACTCCCAG
>JABFOV010004692.1:0-13397 GCA_022817685.1 Aradophagus sp. ZL-2020 | reverse complement strand
TCTCTGTTTTCGTTTCCTTGTTACTTTCGTTGTTTTTGTTTTTTTGTGTTCATCTCTTATTCTTTTTTTTGTGTTTTTTTGTTTTTGTTTTTGTTTTTTTTTTTTTGTTTTTTTTTTTTGTTTTTTTTTTTTTTTTTTTTTTTTTTTTTTTTTTTTTTTTTTTTTTTTTTTTTTTTTTTTTTTTTTTTTTTTTTTTTTTTTTTTTTTTTTTATTTAATCGTTATTTTCCTCGATGTAACTATTTTCAACCGACTGATCCGTCATTTAAAATCGACTTGATCTTTTTCCCCATTCCACTAGTTACAATCACCGAGCAAAACGAAGATCCATTTGGGAGCCGAAACAAAGACTAGTGTCAACGGCCGTTAATCTAATTTCTTTAAAATCGCAAAAAATGGGAGTTCGATAATGGCTCGGCCGAAAGCCGGCGCACGAGGTGAACATTGTTTCTCGCGGGTCTTTTGTCACCGTGAAGATAGTAAAATGAAAAGACGAAAAAGAAGCCAGCGAGAGGAAGCAAAAGGAAGAGAAAAAAAAAAGAAAAAAGAAAGAGGAGGGGGGGGGCGAAAAAAGTCGAACAGCAGCGGCAAGTGGTCGTCTTTGTCGCGGTGACGTTCGCATCCGGAAGATCTCCTCCGATTACCGGCTTCCTCAGGTTGCTCTATTCGAAAGAGACCGACCCTTTTCCGCGCGCCGAATAACAAGACGCACCGGCCAAGATCCGACAAAGTCGTATTGTCTATTGCTGCCAAGTCTTAGGACAATGGACGGCTATTTAACGAGACGGTAGTCAAAGGATGTAGCCGAAAGAGGAATACGAAACGGAAAATGTGGATGATGACGAGGGGGGCGAGGCGGGGGCGGTGAAAAGAAAGCGCGGCGAATAGAGATGGATGACTGCGGCTGTCTTTGTTCAGTCAATTCGTAGCAGCGAGGTGTCGGCGGTGAACACTTAGCGGAGATTAATTCACGCTATTAGCCGGCAACCGGCACAATGGGCTGGTACTCGGTCGCGTAATAATAAACAAAGCCATAATTGCGGCGCGGGCAAGGCGACAGCGCAAGCTGAGGGACTAGACGGGAATTAGGCCCGGGCAATTGTCGTCGTGTCAAACTGCGCGAAAATAAGCTCAACCGTTCGCGCGCTCGTGATTCTTTTCCCTCAGCTGCTTGCCTCTTCTGTTTACGCGCACTTGGTTTGTGCTGGTCGTTTTGCTTTCGTTTCACGTCGCGAGGATTTAGATGGGCTTTTGAATGAACGTGGTGAGAAATATTGGAACAGATTTTGTGGTGAATTTTAATGCGAGTGAAAAAAATGCGCAGTCTTTATAACGACTTCGTACAGGGAAAAGATTATTTGTAGAACACGTTTATGTGGAGAAAGTTATCATTTTCTTCACTAGTTAAAAAAAGGCTACATTCTTGAAGGCAATATTTGAACAATGTTACTTTATACTCATGGCTAACGACGCTGCAAATTTTAGTAGAATAAAATGTTGAAATTACCACAATCGTTGTTAGTTCAATAAACTTTACTGATGATTGTGCGACAAATTTTCAAAGTAAATTTTTCTAATAACCATTTTTTCCAATGTAATTGTTTTGCAAATAAACATTTTTTTCAGAGTTTAATTTTCTTTCTTTTTTTTTTCTAAAATGATTATTATCACTATAGATTATTGTATTTTAGCTTGAATACGCATAAACAATCAGCAGTTTTCTTGTAAGAGCCAATTTGCATTAATAAGTTGAATTTATGCAAAAGTTTGTAAGAATGTTTTACGTATGAATAGTTCCTTGTTATTAACGACAGTCATTCTAATTTTACGTTGCACTTTACGAATGTATAATTGCGAATCAAATCACTACAATGGATTTTAAATCGTTATAAATTTCAACGCGTCTAATTCAACAAGTCAAATTTCGAGGAAAAACGTCGTTCTGATTACCTGCAGCAATCAATTTGAATAAGTTATATCTATTCAATAAAATACGTCTGTTTCATCTGTGCGTATACGAATCCGCAAAATCGCACGTTTAATCAATAATTCGCCATTAACGTCGACATAATTAATGACATTAACTTACATTTGCTCAAATTAATTAATTTTCAAGCTCGTTTATAGCTCCGGCAGATAAATTATAAATAATTTATAACGATAAAAAAACTTGAGAGTTTTTCGCGAAAGTTGAGCGGTTTTTAATCTGCAAACACGAGATTCCTTTGAACGAAAAAAAAAAAGGTGGCCTGCATGCATGACGCCATTCATTAGCTCCGCGAGGTGGTAATTGAAAAATGCATTAAATTAAACAAGCGTTTAAAGCGCCGAGTTATTAATCACGTTCGAACGATAATGCAAAGTGTTATAACACTGGCGGCGAATGTCGCGTGTACCTGCTCGTACCCTCGATTAATTCATGCATTTCAAGAGGGTCTGTTGCATTCTCGCTGCGCGTTCTCGCGTTATAAGTGCCACTTGGCCGGCCCCCTTATTTTTCGCCGCATTTAGCTGTCAGCCGATATATACGTTTAATAGACCCGGCTTATGCAAATGTTGATTTATGTTCTTTATTTGAAACAGTTAACGTCGTGTTCCCGCGAGACACCTTCCATGGGCCGCGCGTTCCAAAATTGTTTTCCAATGTCCTTAAGTTGAAATCAAGTTCCTTATCTGCGAAATTTCCCCGGCCGCGGAAGTGTTCGAAAAAATTTATCGACTCGACCTGGCGCTCTTTATGAAATTTCACGCCACGAGTAGGAGATATTGAATATTTTACTTGCGTTTGTATGGTATATGACGAAGGCGTTTGCACCTGAATTGCGTGCGACGTTTTTCGCTACGAGTAGTAATTTTCACGACGAATTTTTCTGAATGAAGAAACTAAGATCGTAAAAAGTACAATATGCATCGCATAATTTACAATACGCGAAGTAATTTTCGCGAATATTCGAACTTAGAACAATTTTGAGTAAAATGGTATGTATTGCGAAATCTACGTTGGAAACAGTACTTGTTTAATCTTATTTAAATTTACTTATAACAACTAATTAGCTAGGAGAATTCATTAAAATTTGGGCGGTTGAAGAAAAATCGAGTGTGTTTCGAAGCTAAATTCAAGTAAAAGTATACTTGCTTACGATTCCGGTCTTTCAGTGTACACTGAGAAAGAAAGATTGTATTATCTCGAGATGATAAAAAGAAAGATGGTACAATCTTACCATCTAAGATTGTACAATACTCTGTTTCATTATGGCGCCACCTACAACTCCACTGGGCCGAAACGGAATGGTGCAATCGTGATGGTAAAACCCAAATAAATTGTACCATCTATTTCTTACCATCGCGAGCCGATGTAATCTTTTTTTCTTGGTGTAGCCGAGAACTTCGTTGTTTAATATGTTAATTTATTCGGTAATTTTTTGTAATTTAAATTTTTTTTTCAATTTATTCGCATAATTTTACTTCGCAAAGAAAAATCGAAGTCCCTAGAAGGAATAGCAAGATAAATCCTTTTTTTAATAACAATGCTTCCAAAATATGTCGACGTCAAAGTCGGACGCAATCAAACGCCGGCGAGACGCACGGCAACTCAGTTTGCTTGAAAATAATGACACCACTCAACCGCGTCGCGGCAAATTTGTTTACGCCCCCTTTTATTGCACCGCGGATTCACGAATTTGTCGTAAAAATTACGGCGTACTTGCGAAACTTATTTATTACTGGAAATACGTTGGGAATAAGAGCATGATTTCTCGCTCGAGAAGGCGCGCTCGTCTTCCTCGCCGCGGAGGAGAGTCACGTTCCCACCGTCGAGCGAATAACGCTAATTCCGAATTTCCGAGTCATAAATCGTATGCTAATAAGAGCTGAGGGTAATCAAGTTGCGGATCAAAAATAACGCGATAGAAAAAGGGATGGTAAAAATAGAATAATGCCTTGATTATTCGCATTTATTTCACTGAGAGAAACGCCGAATAAGTGATGTGATTTAAACATATAACGTCTAGTTGTAGAAAAAAAGTAAATTCAATATTTCAGACTAAGACATATTAATGATGATTCGAAAGAAAGGTATACTATAAAAATACTTTATAGAATTAGATAAAATATATTTCAACTATACTTGATTACAAAAAAAAAAAAAGTTTGTAATTCAATGAATCTGTTGCAAAAACATGTTGCGTAAATGATATAAAGTATAATTTTCTACTCTTTAAACAAGAAAAATACCAATCAAATAAAAGAGATTCTATATCTTTCATTAATTTTATTTCGCTATTTTCGCCGATTTCAATGGTCGTAATAATTTGATTTTCTCAATTATTCGTATATACAGCACTTGTTTTTATTGATTTAACAAGAAAAGATTACCTTCTTCTTCTTCATTGTGTTGAATTTCTTATCGAAATACAAATAAACAATCTTTTTCTGGAACATCGTTAAAGTCTCGAGGAAAGTAAAAACACGAAAAATCAAAAAGTTCAATTTCCGCGGTCATTTCATAATGCATCCTCGAATTCCCAATTGCGGGTTAATTAATCGAAACTTGGCGCGGGAAGTCAACAAACTCCCCGCGAATTATCAAAAGTTATCGTAATTCATTGGGAATCGATAGCCCAGCGAATTATTAATTGGCGCGAGTGAAATCGCCGAAGCTTTATGTACTGAAACGTTATCGATCGTGTTATAAACCTCTTCATTTTTTATTCTCGACAACTTTTCAAAAAAGAATTCGAGCCTCTTGTACGCGATTTGAGAACTGCTTTTGATCTGCTTTTTGCGTTCAAAATTTTTCTCCATAGAAGAATCGCGACAACGGAAATCGGGCAGGTATCAACGCCCTTTCGCCTTTTGCCGCGCTCTACTTTGCTTGCGCTTTGCTTGCGCAACTTTGTCGCGAAAAATAACTCGACGCAATGTTATTAGATGCAAAAGTTCGACGATCCCGCGAGCTCCGGCTTTTATTCCATTTCGCCCACCAAAGTACAATTTAATCGTCAAAGCCGCCGTACTTTTCACGGCCTTGTTAGGGCCTGATTAAAACATTCGCCGATCAAAGACCCGTCGAAAATTGTGAAACCGTTCGGCAAACGACCTCGAAAGGGTTCACGGTAATTAAAACGCGTCATCCTGATAATCGAGATTGATGCTGCCGCGGAAAGGGTTATTGATTTTTATCGAATATGAAAGTTTTCAAACGATGGAACATTTGGAGAATACAATCTCCAATGATTAATTTTTTCTTTTACAAGTGTAGTCGGTAGATTCTATTTTTCAAATAAAAAATCTTTGATTAAAATTCAAAGGTTGAATGGTCTAATTTTTAAAAATTCGTGAATTCAGCATCTTCAATCAAATTTTTTCAATAAATTCCGCGCATCGTCAAGGAAATGCAAAACACGATTAATTAATGATTCATTTCCAAGAAATAACTATGATGTGGACTAATTATAAAAAAAAAGAAAAAAAAAAGATTGTTTTATCATTGCACAAAGAGATTAGTTCGTTAATGAGATCGGCGACACTATACGTATGAAGTTAAAAAAAAAAAATTGAAGCGAGCTTAAGCGTTACGTATATTACGCGCATTCAAGTGGATATCCCGGAGCGGCTAACGACTTAATCCTAATATGGACGTTAACCAGATTAGTGACCGCGCGGTGTGAATCGCGGTGCCTGTTTGCCGGTAGTTTCTCCGAACAAATTAGTCGCAATTACCGGGATAATAGCGTGTGGGAGAGCTGGAATCGGGCCATCACCTGTCCCCCGAGTGGCTTCCTCGCGTCTCGCGCAACTTTACGAGATATTTATTTCCACCAACTGCAAATCCGACACGACTGGCAACCCGAGGCCGCCGCAGCTGGCGAACCGCGTCTCGAGGAAAAAGTCCAAGAAAAGCGCTCGTCCGCTTTCTCGTTTCGTCTTTCTCTAATACGGATAATTACATTAATTATCGGCGAACGTGATCCTTTTTCGAAAACCAACAGTACGGATGATAAATTGTCTTGGAATTTGATTAGTTGGCAATCGATTTGGAGTAATGCGCGGCAGAAGTAATCTGAGGTAAGGCGCTATTGTGTACCGGTGGATTCGTTCAACGGCGAGCTGTAACGTAATGATATCTGTTTGGAAATCTCACGTTCTTTGAGGAAATGATTGGTGAGAGGTATGATTGGTGGCGAAATGTTTAAGGAGTTTTTGAAACGATGATTGAAAACGTGGGGTATATCAACCGCGATAACAATGAGAAATAAGTATGATTGTGATATAGTTATTGAAAATATAATATAGAAAAAATCAAACCAACGTTTTATATTTTTTCGCCTCATTGACCGTTGGCGACTCTGAATCATTTTTGATAAAACCTATGAGGTTCTTAGTAAAATTTTTCTGATCTGGTCAGGCCCTGATCAGGCATTTTTTATTGGGCTCTTAGATGGTTCAGACGAAAAAAAGTTGCCTGATCAGAGCCACGTCAATACCATGTGTCACATTGTATGTCAGGAGTTTATGAAATTCTAAATTTTTTGATTTCATCTAATTTTCATTCAGAAAAGTTGAGATAAAAGAATCGTCGTAGGTTCCATTGTGTATTGACAAAGAAAAAATTTTCTTATATAATAATTATAATTATTAATAACATGATATATCATGTTATAAATTCAAAACATATTTCATATTGACTACTGAATATTGCGTTCAAAGATAGGTTTGAAGTTTCAAACGTTTATAATTAAACGAAAATAAAATCAAATTCATTTTTTTGGAAAATGAACCAATGGTATTTTTTATTAAATACTTCTGTGAAAACAAGCTTAAATATATTAATGTTTCAGAAAACAAAATTTTTCACTCATTATTTCAACTTATTTTATTGAATTATTTCTAATAAATTTTCGTTGACTAATAAACGTTGGAAACTTCAGATGCAGGTTCAAAGCAACGATTGGAACGAAAAGGTTAATAAGGCGATAAAAAATATAGAAACCATTGCTGCTGAATGGAAGTTGTTGCAATTCAGTTGCAGTTAATTTCCATTAAACTTCGAAATGCATGTACACACTCGAATAAGATTGAGCCAATCTTTTGAAAACTGCGCGCGACGAACGGAGCGAAAAAGCGGGGAGTCGCAATGCAGCCGCGAAATTTCCTTTGATTATAATCTCCTCCGTTTCACCCTTTTCTCTTTCGGCTGCCGTGAAAGGTTTCGGCGCAGATAGGAATATCAGCGGGCTCGCGCGGACAAAGGGTTCATCGATTTTCCTTTTCCTTACGATTCCCTTTAATTTCCGTTTCCTCTAACGTGCCGAAGCGTTGCTGGTTACCAATATTAGCAACTCTGGAAAATGAAGGCAAAGCGAAAATTGGTATTCATCGACTAGGGATACTCGCGATCACAGCCGCGTCGCGTTCGATTGCTTCGAACGAGGGAAAGGCTTTCCACTGCGGAAATCGCTTTGTCACTGGACTAATGAAACTCAATGAACTTCTTGATGAAACGTTTTTCGACAGGAAATTTTCATTCCGTTTGTATTAAATTTACACCAAAAGTGTCGGGAAGACGTTTGGCGTTTATACATCGAGTGTAATTACAAACGAAAAGATGATTAAATGAAATATAATAATAACTTTGATTCAAAGAAAGAAATAGAACGTGTCCTAAAATGTCGACGAAATTGCTGAACAAATGCAACTTTTTACCTTTAAGGTATTCACAACGTGAATTGATATTAAAAAAATTTAATTGTTCGATAAAAGTTTAAAAGCTATTTTCATAAACGCTTTATAATGTTAAAGTACAACTGCCCAAATTTTATTACAAAATAAAGTTAAACTCTGTTACACGAGTTTTTCTATTTTATAATTCATTTACCTCCGTACGTTATTTTTAATAAATCGATATTGAAAACCAATGTCTGATGTTCGCGGTAGTAAAATTCAATGACAAAGGAGGAGGGGGGGGGGGGGGTGGTCCTATCAGGATCGAGTAAAAATAAAATTACAAAATTTTAATGCAATAAGTAGTTCATGTCGGGTGATAAGTTGTTAAAGTGCAGTAATATTTACTGCAAATTGATTCACTATTGATTTCGCAAAATATAGCACTATATTTTTTACTAAAATCAACCACATACCATTTATTAAAATGCGTGAAGTTTACCACACGACAAAATGCCTCGAATTTTGAATCGGGAAACGATTTCGAGATGCGAATTTTGAAAACTAAAATACGGGCATTAAGACACTCTGAAATGTAAAATTTAGCAAATTTTAAGAAGTAGACCCTTTGCTATAAATAGAATCAAAAAATAACAGAAGACGAACAAAATGTAAACACGGGAAATAACAAAGAAACAGTAGAGGTCATTTTTACTCTTCTATTTAACGTCGGACATTTGCGCCCGGAAATTCGAGATTCTTTAAAGTTCAAATCTCGTGACTCTTTGTCACGTAGTCGACTTCACGCACATTCATTATATCTTATAAAGTTCATGACCTCTGGCGGAAATCATCAAGTTTTACCTTTAAATTCACAGTACATCGTTTTACCGAAACATCAACGAGCAATAACTAAAAATACTGCAACAACAAGGTTTCTTCAAAGCAACTGAATTATTATGAGAACGCGTGTCGAAAATTTCCGGGCTTTATCTTCGTCGTAACAATACTTGCCTCCTTGATCTTTTCCCTACGTTGTGCCGTAATGTCGTCCAGCGGCGGATTCGGTTCCCGGATGATCAATCTTTGCGGTTCGGTTGGCGCTTCGAACACAACGGCGTTGGGTCTGTGCCTGACGTTAACAACGACAGGTAAGCGCCGACGTTCTCTGTTTTCCGAATGCTGGTAATCTTGATCCGGAACCAAATTGTCCTGCACCCAAGCCGGGTTCATTTGTTCCGCGCGCTCCTCGGGGCCGGTGCCACGGTCCACGACGCTCATCAAGTCACGCCGTGTCACGATCACGCCCGTTAACACACATATTAGCATCACGGTCAATAGTCCGCTGATCGCCAGCCTTTGCATCAGCCTCATCGTGGATCGCTGCTCAAATTTCCCGCGCGATCTTAAGGGATTCCCACGTATCGGCGCTTACTGATGGGAGCAACCGCATTATAATTTTCAACACTTTTGTTATCTTTGATAATTGCGTTCTATTTTCTCATTTTTACTCTGAGTAATAAAGTAACTGATGTTTGAAAGGTGAACGTAATTTGAAATTTTATTTCAGACAAGTTTTAAGACATTTTTAACGTGTGAAACAAAGGTGTTTTGATTTGATACAATTAGAGACACTTGTTTTTATGGCATCCATCAATTATTTTAGTTTCAATCCATGAAAGAACATTAAGGTGATTGCTGAGACCTTTGCAGTTACAAAAACGATTTCAGTTAATGAGCAAATAATTTTTTTTTTCTTTTTCATACTCAATTAATAACAATCAATTGCTCAGTGATTAAAATCGTTTTCGTAAATAAATGTATTTCATCAATTACCTTCAAATGATATAATCGAATGGCTTTGTGAAAATGAGAAAATTAATTTCTTAAATTAAGAGTCAGAATAATAACGAAAAGTGCATCGTAAAATCATTGCATCGATTATGTTAATTAATTATTTTCGTGAAATATAAAGTAAACTGTTTTTATATATAACTAAACTAAAGTGAGATATTAATTTCAATTTTACTGAACTTTTTCAATGTTGCTTCAATTGCCACATAAAATGAATTTCATTATGATAAAAAACAGTGATAAGAAACCATGAATTATTATTTAATGTCCAGAGCGTTGAATAATTTTGTTTAATACGTACAATAAATTCTATATGTGACGTTATTAGCTTAATGTCATTAGCATAATCTGGCATGAAAGAATTAAAAGGACGAAGCTGAGAAATGCACAAGCAAAAAATTCCATGGACACGACGTTCACACATGTTATTATTTTATTTCATACATTTCTTTTTTTTTCTCTTTTTAGGGTTGGTAATGAGTCATTAAACTTGTGAGTAAACTTTGTAGAGATACTTATCCGCTTCAATGCTTTTATCTTGATCAGTGTCAGTAAAATGAACAGCTTGTTTCATTTGAAAAATGACTCGCGTGGTAATGATGTTTACATTACCGTGGCGCATCGTAGTTTAACAGTTTTTCTCTTAAAATTGGTTCGATATGAATAGCATTAAAAAGTTTATAATTATTCACGACAGAGTGGAAGAACTTTTCGAGTTATCGTCGCACGTGTCCAAAAAATTTTGCTTGAAAATATAAACACTGTTATGAAATGTTTTTAAACGAAATAAAAAATTCTCATTTCTCAGATATTAATTTGTTGACTTCGATCAAAAGTAAAATAGGAGAGAACAAAGAACAAAATAGACAAAGCAGAAAAAAATATGAAACAATGTTTGAAAAGTGGATTTCAAAGTAAATGTGAAAATGCGGTTGCCATGACCAACTACCTGTTGTCGTATGTCGGTTTTATAATGCGTTCGTTTCAATAGCTTCAGCTATCAAATAATAGCTGACACGAATAGCTTGTTCCAAGATGCGCAGTTCTGTTTCATCGATCCCAAAGTTGCACCTTGTCGGGTACCAGTTTCTCGGCGAATTATCTACGACGAATTAACAAATTGTTCACTACTAGTCGCTTGCGCCTTGCTTTAACTTTCTTGGTATGCCATTATTTTAACCTCACCACAGAATATATTTCATCAACTGTGTTACAGTAAAAGTACTGTCGTAAATTCGAAGTAGCAGATTCACATATATTTCCAACTGAATTAAATGTTCGGGACACGGTTGCTATCCCGAGACAAACGAGTGCAAAAGATAAGAGTAATTTTTTTATTCTAGCAACTTGTAAAAAACAAAATAAAATGTGTCTGATTTATTGAATGTAATAATAGAAAAGCTACCGGAATTAATTTCATTTGACATTTATTAAGATTAAACAACATAATGTAAAAAATAGTTGAAAATATTCATAACCCTAGTGACATTAGTAAAAATTGCAATGGCTGTGATTTGATTGTAATTCACAGTATCAATGTATCCATAATTTGTAAAATTTTTCTTGGTAGGGCCATATTGATACCATGTTTTACATTCCTGCTACTGCCATATGAATTTCTATTATGGAATAGATTCTCTATATCGTAAACTTTTTAACTTATAGCGTTATATATACCAATGTTGGGCTGATTTATAATTAACAATTACTCGAACATATACTTCAAATACCCAATAATTGTTAATTATTAATTAGCCCAACACTGATGTATACTAATGTTACAGATAATATAGCTTTATCTCTGTATATTCAAAGTAGAAATTGATTTGGCAATGGCAGGGATTTAACGAACGGCATTGAAAAGGGGGCTTTAAGAGGAAAAATTTTCCTGATCAGGGCCACATTGATGCTGCGCGTTACGACCTTGACATTGCCATACGAATCCCTGGTTTTTGTTGTAGGTCATTCATGGTTCTAAATTATGAAAGACTCAAACATAAAACTCAAAAGTGCGCGAGTCACAGCGGAGCGAATGATTCGAAGGGCGCAATATTTTTCGAGGCTGCATAATTAAAGAGACGATTAAGGAGACGTCGCTCTAATAATTCATTGGTCCTCGAGAGGGCAGTATTAAAAGCAAAGCGAGAACGTCTTTAATCCTGTTTCCTTTCCGCGGCCGAGTAAATCGCCACCCGCTGGTCAAGCGCCGTGAGCGCTGCACCTGCGAGGAGGAGGGGGAGGCTCTTATTCGTTCCGATTAGCGAGACAGCGCGGAAGATATGGTCGCCCGCGGCGATCAAAGCGAGATGTCGAATGCGATAAAGGAAGACGCATTCGGCGCGCCCGGAACGCCGACTCGGGCTTGTCGTAAAATTCCGCGCACTTTTGCGCGCCGTTATAGCTCCGGCGCTTCCAATTTCAATTTATCAGACGGCCGATTCAATTAATCCGATTGAACTTGGCTCGTTAATATTTGCGCGAATCGCCGTTGCGCGAGTTAATGCGCCGAAAAGTATTCGGCCGGGCAAAAGAAATTCGGCGTAAAAGAGTGAATGAGTAACAGCCACTAGACGTTCAGTTAATCACGTTTGTGGAGAAAAAATTTCGGAAATGTAATATGTTCGGGCATAATGTAACGTGAGTGAAGTTTTTAATCAACGAATTAGGGGTTAAAAAGACTATACTGTAATAATTCATTATAATTTTTAAATAAGATCTTCAATACATCACACGAAATGGTATGAAAATAGACACGATATACAATAATTAGTAACTGAAGAATTAACACGAGAAATGAATGACACTCGATAAAGTATTTTTATTTGTTATTGCAATTGATTTGAATCTCGTCAAATTAAATGAAATGAACGGTCTTCTCTAAATGACCGAATTATCATCTGTCAAAATACAACTAAAATAAATTTCAAAAGATATCAACCTATGAATCGCAATCAATATTAATATTAAAAGTAAACACGACAATAATAATTCACGTTTCGCACGGAAATAAGTGTCGTAGAATTCAATCAATTAAGAGAGGTATTTGTTCTGAAATCATATACAGAAAAAAAAATAAGTGAATGAATCAAGATATCAGAAGACTTGTTTGTTAAGACATCAAACAAGTATCCAGATCAATCTCGTGTATATGATCCAGGTTGTCTAATATGTCGAGTATTCAGATTAGTATTGGCAGAACGAAATTTCTAACTTTTTATGGCTTTGGTTGGAGCTCGCATTACAAGCAGGTATGTGAAAAATAATCCAAAATAAGCATAAAAACCTCTTGACTACAAATATATATATATATATAAAAAAAAGGAGAAACAATCGTATAATTTTAATGATTTGGTTAAATTAATCTATTATCATTTAGAATATCAACAAAAAAAATCAAAGTTTAAACATCAGTAAAAATAATATTGAACAATATAAATCAATTAATGACTTCACAATTTATCAATTAATTTTCACTTCAAATTAAATATGTTTAATTATTAAAAATATTTAATTATTAAAAAAAAAATCATTGCCCATTACATTCAATTTGTAATGTAATTTCTATTTTTCTTATACAGAAATTGATAAAACTTTGCATTTGTATTTTTTTTTTTTTTTTTTTTTTTTTTTTTTTTTTTATAATTTTTTTTTTTTATTTTTTTTTATTTTTTTTATCTTCGCTACCAAACACTTTTCATACATATTTTTTTCAATTGTTAGCTACATACAAAAAATCTGTCTATACTGCCCACCTACCTGCCCCAATTCAGACTCCGTATCACGTATAACATTATCTGCTTATATACACCGTTACACACATTAGTACGCTCAAGATACCGCATAATACTTCTGATGTCGTTTAGTGACTGAGAGATGAACATA
>JABFOV010004691.1:0-13399 GCA_022817685.1 Aradophagus sp. ZL-2020 | reverse complement strand
TTTCTAAGTTAAATTGAGATCAATGAGCCAAAGGTTTTCCAAAAAGTCTGATCTCATATTGGAGATAACATTCCAAAATTCAGTTTGCAGTACTTGTACAGCAATACATAAAAAGGTAATATTTAACGTTCAATAAAATCTTTTTATTTGCAAATTAATAGTTTCGTTCTAAGCAAAATTGCAAAAAACGCAAAAGTGAAATAGAGCTAAAATAGATAAAGCCAAACGTTAGAACATGATCTGCCGCTGAATTCAAAAGGTTGATTTGCTTGCCACTAAACATCAAACCAAATTAACGAAAGAAAAAAACTTCTCGGACCCATTTCGTTTGGTTTGAAGCTTATTCAGTGCTAAGGCACCCAAGGTTCGTGCGTATAGTAGTGTCAATGAGTAATGTGTCATGATTAAATTACGCGCCCTCGTGAAACAGCGTCTTCTACGAGATTGCAGCCATCTGGCGGTTTGAATTTTAATTTCGCCGACTTCCACTACTTGTTAATTCAAGGTTCAAAATCATCTGGCAATTTGTACATCTGCAACGTAACAGTAATATCAACGTTAAATTATATATGTAATCAAATTTATATTTTTGGAACAAAAATTTCTCTGCGAGTTAAGTGCAAATTAAAATAATTTATGCTATTGATCAAATCTGTGATTTGAAGATGAAAAATAAAAGTATTTTACAATTATCCAATGACTCTGAAACATTTATGCTTCAATTGAGAAAAAGGACCGTGGCAGCGTTGTCAAAATTCCTGACATCTGAGAAAACTATTCGTTCTATCTTAAACTTGAAATTAGAAGAAAAACCAAAAGACTTAGGACCTCAAATTCTTTCAACTTTCTCGCCATCGGCTTTACTGACTGTTAATTATTGAACAAAATGTCGCCGCTAGACAGCCATAAATCTCCGTTTGAATGTATTTCTGTTTGTTACTTCCATTGTGGTTTCGAAGTGACCGCACGCCGACCGACATGTTTATTATCAAATTATCACATAAAGGAGTGGATACTGCGCGAGGCCGACCAACGTTGACAATTTCGCTTCGGGCCCGTGCTCGGGAGCCCACGCTCGATCGGTATCGCCCAGTCATCCGCCATTAGTCGTTTTACATTTATTGCACGTTGAGAATAAAATCGCGAGCCTCTTCCCCGCGAAAACAATAGCTCGAACGACCGCCGTGCCGAATTCACCGTTATTAGAAAAATAACACTTCTAGCTGCGTATGACGCGTAAAAAAATATAGATGGCGGTCGGCGGGACTTCATTATTTTTGTTTCCTCGTTTTTTTTTCTTAATTTTTCTTTTGTTTTCCTTTTTTCTTTTTGTTCTTCGTTTTAATTTAAATTAGTTATCTTTTGCTTCTTTTCTCGGTTTACTTTATACCGTAATATAAAATCACGTACTCCTTGAATCATAAATAAACGAGTTAATACAACAAACTACCGCTCATTGGCAAATTACTTTGTAAATTTCTCAGCTCATCATCATTTGAATTCATTATATTGTTGGGCCATTTCTTTATATACTTTGTTGCTGTATACATTTTGTATTAATCTTTATTTATATCATTAATTATATTAGTTAATTAATCAATTAATTAATTATTTAATTATTATGCTATCAGTGTTCTACGACCATCCCGAACCACTCTAAACAGCGTGATCTTAATTTCTTTTTTTTTATGCTTTTCTTTTTTTTCCATTTTTACGTTATCTTTACTTTTGTTATGTAATATGTATTCCATTCGTCGGAAAATTGAAACCACCTAAACGTTACGGCTCGAAAAATATTCCCCTAAGACATACCTGCTACAAGGAGCAACTATGAAAAAACATTGAACATGCTCAATATTGGTCGGATGATTAATGTACTTATTAATTATCCTATCCATTATTATTTTACACTTAATCCTTGTTTATTTGTTATTAATCTTTTATTCAACATTATATCCTTTTTCTTTTAATCATTATTTCGTTCCGATTCTCGTCCGGTGTTCTCGTTTTCCGTACAAAATAATTCGTCGTTTTTCTCTTGTTTTCTGCTTTCTTTCCCGTCGCAATAACCGTGCACATACCTTTGGACCTCATACAATTTTGACTTCCTTTTATTCGCTACATGTTTCTGACTTTTTTTTCTTTTCTTTTTTTTTTTAATAGAATTATTTACTTTTTGTTGACTGACATTCAACTGTTGAAGATAGTTTGCTGCTTTTGCTTTTGTTAAATAACTATGCGCGTTTGGTCAGCTTGAGAGAAAGAGAAATTGGTGACAGGAATAGAGTGGTAAGACGCGGAGCTATTTCATTTCAACGCGTGCGTCAACAAGACAGTCTTTTGAACACCACCGGATTTTCGGAAAACAACTCGATCGAAGTTTGCTACGACACCATTTCGTGCCAACTGCTGCCGTTTGATGAATTGCTCTCTGAACCTGCTTAAAGGGAGAACGAAATTCAATTTAATTTTAAAATTGTTTTCGTATTGGTTTCTATTATTAATTCTACGTGTGAATTATATTATTTTAATTAGTGAACATTTAAATTATTTATTGAGAAACACATAACAGTGAATAGTATGAAATGCATTTTTACATGTTATTAAATGTAACTAGACTGATGTGAATGCAAAACTGTTTTATGGATTATAACAATGTAGTAGTAACAGAAAAATTTACAATTTTTGAAAATTAAAAAAAAATTATAAATATTAAACATATTTCAATAATTTTCTATAAAATTTAAGATTAAAGACAAAAGTAAGAACTTTGATCTTGAAACGAATAAAAGTAAATGAATTTTTTAAGTGGTTGAATAAAAATTTTAAATTACAAGTAAAAATGTTTTGATTATATATTTAGTAGATAAAAAAAAGTTTACTGACCAGTCTTTATACTGTCTGTTCTTTCTGGTGATGAACTTCTTGGACCCCATATTCGAACTGTGCCATCGTCTGACACCGAAGCCATCATTTGATGGTACACAGGATTCCAGGACACACAATTCACTGTTCTGCTATGGCCAGTTAATGTAGCTATTGGCATTTCTCGTTTTATATGCCATACATAAACTTTGTGATCTGCAAAATCACAGTTGACATTACAATCGAACATGGAAACAAACATAAAATATTTTACTTAAATATACAGTGAAAAAAATATGACAAATTTTACAAAAAAAAAAGCTTTTTGAACTAAGTACTGTATGCAATACCAATTTCAAAAATTTAACAAAATATGTTAAAAATTTTCAATAATTTTAATATTTACTTAATACTTTTTTTAACAACAAAAATGTTTTACTGATTTACTATATTGAGTGTATTTTTTCAATTTTTCTGATTTTTCTTTCCATGTATACCGAATGTTATGGAAAATTCTACCTTTCGAAAACAATTGCTTTTATGTACTAAAAATTCTAAACTACCTTCACTACCAGAGGCAATAAAGTCTTGATTAATGCCACCAAAGCAGCTGTGAATCGTGAAATGACCCTGGGTCACGCCCTGAAAACGTCTTACAAGACATCTGTCTTGCAAATCCCACAAGTGCACGCCTTGGCCAGCCACATTAAGCAATGCTTGCCGGTCATACTTGTTCACGCTGAAAGACATCACTGGGTGATCCTCTTGTAATCTAAAACAAATGCACACATTCATGTAAATTTAATTTTTATTATGTACCATTAACTTTTTTGATAATGCTTTAATGAACGAATATCAAATGAAACAAAATTTTTCGCACTCAACAATAACATCACTTCCCATTAATTTTATAAAAGAAAAAAAATCATTTATCAATAAATCGCTTACTTATTTTGTGACGCTATTGCTTTTGTGCAATTATTAAATGAAATAACAAATTGATGAAATAACAATTCGTTTAAAATGACAGTAAAGTTGAACTCACATCGTGAAATCGCAAAGTTCATCAAAATTATAGCCTCGAATTCTATGATGCGAATCAGCAGCTAACACAGTTCGACCGTCGCTTCGACACCATAAGCTTTTCACTCGAACTCCTTCCCACGAGTCCAAAAGATTTCCGTCAATATCCTAAAAAGAAGTTAATAATTGTATATATCAGTAAAACTGTATCGCAAACGTCAAATAAATATTACTGATTTAAATGAATCGAAAGCGAATGAAATAATTTTCGTAAAAAAATGCATTGATTTTTAACGTACACATTGATAAAATTGACCGCGCAATCCGCCAATGACGAATTTATTAGAATCGCGATGCCATGAGCAAGCGGTCAAAGAATCTTCATTGCTTTGAGAAAACTTTTGTCTCAGATCACAATCTGGCGAGTCGATACTCCAAAGCCACAGTTCGGGGCAATCCTCTGGACCACACGCGATCAAGTGACTGCTATCTGGACTCCAGGCAATTAATGCAACGCCATATGTATGTCCTTCTAATGTCTTTCGGTGCTTTACTTTCAACGTTTCCTACAAATTAAAATTAAATTGTTCGGTACAGATTAATGAGCTAAGATAATTTATATAATTCTATATTACAATTTAATTATAATTTTACAATATTTAATTATACTTTTATAAATTATTATATGTAATAATTATCTTAAAATAAATGTTTAATGTTTCCTATGTTTACTGGTAAATGAAGAACAATCTTAATAACATTTTTTTATATGAAAGAAGAATACTTTTGGTCAATTGGTTTTGACAAAGTAAGTCTGTTAATAATTATATGTCTATAAATTTTTTATTAAAAAAATAATAATAATATTAATAATTCGGTGAATCAACTTTTATTAAATAATACTAATATATTTTGTTTAATTGTATTTTATACTTTTCTTCACTGATAAACGTTGGAAACTTCATGTACATTTTAAAATTCAATTTCTAATATTCTTAAAAAAATTTGGTTGGTTTTAAAAATATCACATATTATAGGTAGCTTCTTTTATTAGTTGCATATGAGAAATATCAACTTACAGGGTCAACATCCCAAATAATGACTGTCATATCTTTTGATCCTGTGGCTAACTTGAGACCATCCGGAGAGAATTTACAATACCATACTTCATCGCAATGTTCGTTGAGCACTTGTCTGGTGTGACAAGGAAACTGTTCCTTACTGCAACTATGATCAACGAGCAGAGAAACGTTCTCCAAGCTCGTCTATACATGAAATAGAAATGTTAAATTATCAGAGAAGTAATAATTGGAATTGAAATTTCAAAATACTAGAAATTATATAATTTTACTTAAATAATAGATATAATTAAATTATGTTTATTAAAAAATCCAGTTGATGTAGAAATATTATCAGAATTAGTTTTTCTTATTAAGTTTATTCTCCTATGTCAGTAATGACAAGGGAAGATTTTGATACTATTGCGCTATCTTTTTTTTTGTGTAGAACTCAGGGTGACCATTATTTTTATGAATGGGAATTTCTTGACTTTTTAATAACAAAAACTTGAAAACTTTTAATAAAACTCTCAACTTTAAAACTTTTTTTTTTGCTTTATTGATTACAAGATAGTGAGTGTCACACACATGGTTCTTATATAGTTAAAAAGTACTTATCAAAAATTGTTATTCATTTTAATAATACATAAAAAAGAAGTAAAATGACGTATGAAAAATCAGTGAATGAAATGTAAAATTGTGAAATTTTAAAGTCGCTTTTTGTCATCTTTTTTACAAGTACTTTTAGAAGTACAAGTGTTTGTATTTTTTAATTTTCCCCGACTTCTGATAAAATTCGCTGACTTTTCTAGGTTTTTAAGGTTTTTCCAAAAGTGGCCACACTGGGAACTTTGACATCAAATCCCATTGAAATTAATATGGTATTGAAATATACATGACCAAACCTGAGAGTGATTAATGTGGTATGTACACTGCTGATTCTGCATCTCCACGGCTTGACAAAGTAGAGAATGAAGACGCCGTGGAGGTAACATGATAGATGGTGGCAAATACCTCTGTAATCGGTCCATCAAGGCTGTCCTTGAGACTATTCCTTTCCCATCCCACCCTGCACGAACCTGTATGCAACAAATATAAATATATACATAATAAAGCACTATACTTCCTCATATTAATCAACTATTTATCTCAGTATTATTTATCAATAAAATACACACTATTAAAGTTTTCACTATTGATTGGCAAAGGAAAATTAATTAAATAGAATTCAATAACATGTATTGTAATCAGAAATAAAAAAACTTGCTACACGAAATTGTATTATTTACTTTACTCGCTGAATTAATTTCCACCAGCAGTAATTAATTTTTTTAAGTGATCATAAATCAATTTTTTAACACCATTTTACCTGCAATTCATCACGTCCGCTGCACATCATAAAAGCTGATAACTGATGGACCCGTCCAGTGTTATGATTCAAAGGTGTGAGTTCATTGCGCAAAACTTGCAACGCTTCCAACACTTGTCCCTCCTCCAAGTACTCAAGATACTTTTGCTCCAATAGAAGGAATTTCATTTCCTAAGTGCAATTTGAACGTAGAATTGGAAACTTTCGAAAGTTGAATTAGTATTTTACATAATCACATTTTGCGACAGATGAATATATTCCGAAGAAGTTTATGATTAATTTATTTCTTATTTCGACGTAGTACCTATTATCAATTTAATTTTCAATTTTCAAAATTAATACATCAATCAACTCGCTAAAATTGTTCTATAACTCTTTTTTTGTTTTACTTTTTTTTTATTTTTCATTTTCTTACCACTAGACTCTGATTGGCTGCATTCAAAAACGATTTGAGTTCATCCAAATCATGATCTGCTTTCGTCCAGTCGCCATCCATGACATGCTGTCTGAATTTCGCAGCGGCAGGGTGATCCAAACGACATCCCGATTCTTGCATCAGCAAATCCGCCGTACGACTAAAAATAAATACGATATTTCCTGATAAATCTTATGTTTTTTTATCATTAATGATCAACTTTTCAAATGATCGTTTTGAAATTTATTTCATGCAATGTACAAGCATGCAATGAAACGTACTTTAATAATCTATATTTAACTTTCTTTCGACTATAAAAAACCTTTTGCCTTTCAACGTGACAGGGATTCGTAAAATTAGACATTAACGTACTCACTCCTATATCTTTTTTGAAGTCAGATAATGTTTAACTCAGCATTTAATACTCGTCAAATATAATGAACTGTATGAATAATTTTAACAATTATAAAACTGGAACTGCCATTCTAGTATTGAAAATGACTTTAAAAGGTAAATCAACCAAAATAATTTCTTGATAATTTTATTACTGTATCATTGTTCGTTAGAAAATTTACTAATTTTAGTCACTCAGGTCGCTGATGTTAATGTTTCATTTTAGCATAACAATTTAGCAAAAAATGATATGTTTAAATGTTTAACATTTAATAGTAAACGAAACATAAATCGATATAAATTTTCAATAATAAGCAACAATAATTTGGATGACATGAGTCTGCTAACATTTGTTTATCGATGAATTAATATAAATAAATTCTATTATGAATTGTTTGTAATGAAATCCTATGATCATAAATATTATAGAAGTTCATAAAAAATTATTACTAAAAAATGTAATAGAATTTTCATAATGAACGATTTTTTATGTATTTCTATACATTTTTACAATATCTATGTTGCAAATTAGAGGACCATAGAATTTTATTATAAACAATTGCTGATAAAATTACATCTTTTACCATTTCATTTTACACTTTAACCCGGATATACTTTCTTGATTTTAATATTGTTTTCGTTTACTAATGCACATTGGAAACTTCATATATGTAAAAAAATGTCTTTCTTTAAACTAAAAATTGCATTTGATTTTTTTTTTACAAATTTTGTCTGAATAGTCTACTTTCTATCTTTTGTTTTGTGCTCCTCGTCATTATTGAAAAAAATGACGATTCAAGAAATTCAAACTTATATATAAATAAATAAATATTTGCGTTTCCTGAAGTAAACGTTTGACGAAACGTACTTAAGTCCGACGGTTTTCAAATGCTGCCCTATCAATCGCACGATATCCTGGTTGGTTTTGTCCATTTTTGGCGGGCCAATGTTTTGACTGTTGCCGTACATTCCGTTAATGTCGTTGTCCGTTTCGGAGCTGACATTCCCATTGGCGTGAGGTCCACCGGAATCTGCAACTGCGCCATTCTGTTGCGGCCCTGATGAAACAGCTCCTCCATTAGAAGTTTGCTGCATCCTGTAATACAATTTCCGATCAATAAATTTCCGGCTCATTTTCAAAATTTCATTTCAATATTCCAAAAACAATGTTTTCATGTTACCAATATTGTGATTAATAAATATAATGACTGATTATATTTATCCGGAAACGTTAGCACTTTGAAAATCATACAATAATTTATGCGCATAAATTTTTCAACGTTTTTTTTATCAAATGATTAGAAAATAAAAAATATTATATAAAATTATTGTCATTTGTTACACAACTCGCAAAATTATGTAGATTATATTAAAACATTTTTACCTGCTTGAAGTTTCTAAAGTTCATTTGTAAAGAAAAGTAAAAACAACAATCATTTTTTATACCTAAAAACGACATTTTTGGTTGATTGGTTTTACTAAAATTGAATTTAAATTTAAATTTATCAAATAACAAACTTTTTTAATTTATAATATATAATATATTAATACGTTTTATCTAATCTGTTATTACTTTTTCCATTTACTAAGATACGTTGGAAAATTTGTAATCACAAAGTTTCTTCATAATAACATTTCACTTTATTTGTTTAATTTCTTAATTCTTTTAAGTTATATTGAATAATAGAAAACGAAAGTTTACAATCTGCAATTTTCTACGTGTGATAATTTACAATTTAAAATGTACTTTATAAATCAAATAAATCTATTTATACATTAGATATATTTATTGATAAAATTCTGAATAAGTGAAAAACATTTTTAGTAATTGTTTTTAAAAATGTTCAAAAGAATTTAAGTCTAATGAATGAAAAAAAAAAAAAAAAAAAAAATCTAAGGAATCAATTCTAAGAATTAAAAATGTCAGTCATTAGTACAATGTAAAGCTCGCTGTATGAATTTTAATAAAATACTAAATTACAATTGAAGTTGTTTGTCGATGAAATTTCATTGAGGTAATAAAGAGCGACTGACTCCGACTCTGTCATCTTTTATTCTTTAAAACACTGTACAAGTAAAGATATGTAACTCCAATTTACAAATTTTAGAAAGTTTACCAAACAAACATTATGCCAATAACCTCCGAGGCTCTCAATATCGATCCATTTGAGGTGCTTCAAGTGGATTAATTTTAAGAAAAGGCAGTAAATTATATTTGTCAATTAACAATGCTAGATCATTTTTTTATTTTTTCTCAAAACATAATTGAATAAAAAGAACAAAAAATATAAATCAATTTATATTATATTTTGATATTATTGCATACTTCATATTTTGGATTGTTGTCAGTTTTGTAAATAAATAAATAAGAATGGTATAACTTGTTGTTGAATTCTTACAAAAATAAATAAATAAATAAATAAATAAAAAAAAAACTATCTCTAATGAAACATTAATATTCAAACAAATGTCATTTAATAAAATAATTTAAATATTAAAATGATTTTCCAATATTGGGGAAAACGTTTAGGAATGTTGAAGAATTTTCACGAACACTGAATCGAACAAACAATTCACATTAATATCGCAGCCAACTTCATGTTGCTCACAATGACAATTATACTTCCATCGAACCAAAACATCATTTGACATGAACTACAGGAAAGGGCCACTCCCCCTTTTCAGCTTCAAAAAGATATGTTTCATCGACTGAAGGTTTTATTTTTAGCATTTATTGTGATTTACGATAAATGTGTTAAAATGAAATGTACTCAAAATAAGAACGAAATTAATATTAAACTGAATAAACGAAAAAATCTGATTTTAAAGATAGCTTAATTTGAAAAATCAATATAACAAACAATTTTTACATAAACGAAATAAAAAATGATTGTTTATTGATTATCAACAAATTTACAATTTGAAATTGGATATTCATTGTCATTTTTTTATGAAGAAAAACTTACTGAAATTTCATTTTAGTTTTTGCTCATAAACTTTGAAAACTTGGACTTCATTATGTTTTTAAATTAATGATAAAATATTGAATGAAGTATCCAAAGTTTTATTTTAACAACAGAATCAATCTTTGAAAAAATTCAACTAAAAAATGAAAAAAATTGTACTACGTATGATTTCATTTTAAGGTTGAATTCGTCAATAAAAAAACGTTGTAAATTTCATGCATACATTATAACAACTCTTTTTGGAAAAACACAATTTTTTATCAGAGTTTAGTACACAAAAAAATGAAATAGAAAATTCATATTATACCCATCAATTTATAAGTTGATTAATAATAATTAAAGAAAAGGTAAACAGACAATTTTTACATCCTTGATTTCAAAACAAATACTTGTGTTTGATGTTTTATTTTGAGTACAGTAAAACGTTACTTTACTGTTAAAAATAAATTAAAGCATTAGTTACAAGCAATGTGAAGCTACGAACCTTGAATATATCTGCACTTTTTAACAACTGTTTTATTTCTAAATGCAAAATAAATTATTGCTTTTGCCATGAAATCTTTGTACGATAAGGATATATCTTATGAACTTTGTATTGTGAATCTTATCTTAATCTTTAGACAGAATAAAAATGGAAAAAGTACACTAAATTTATTTACATAACATTGACAACAATTACTTTTTGTTTACATTTAATGAATAATATTTAAAAATAAATATATAATAAAGTAGAAAGAAAAAAAGTTATGAAGCACCATGACTTTGTTATTTTATTTAAATTTATATTGTTGATGTCATTGTAGTTATTTTTATAAAACAAAACTTTTTTAAATAACTTTATGTAAATATATATATGTTTATATATAAATTTATGTAAAAAAAAATTTATTATTTAATAATTGTATATTAACTTGTAATAATTTATTTAATTCATTCAATATGTTCAGAAAGCAATCGATAGTAGATTTTGAGAATATCAACCTTTGAAAGATACTGAATTGAAAAAGTACTTTCTGGTTTTCTCGCATCATAAATCATGGAATATTAAGTTGACCTACAAGTCAGAAAAACGTCGCTCAAAAGTAAGGTAAATATGAACAAGGAAAAAAGAAGAAAGGACTTTGTAAACCGAGGTTTCATCCGAACCTGTTTGAGGTAGAAAATCCATCAAGGGATGCGTGATTTGGAGCTTCAAGTTACCGAAATAACATGTCAACTGATATTTTCGAAAGCTGACGTTTCCTTTTTCGTTGAAAAAAACTTGTCATTTTTATATTATCAAAAATATATATAAAAAAAATACAAAATTAAAAACAAAGTCAAATCACTTGTAATAACTACATATTTCAGGCTTTACGTATTGATTGATTCAATTACATTTCACCTTATTCAAGAGATAATAAGAAGACAATGCCAAAATCAAACTCGTACTCGAAATTCGCTAAAAGAGGGTTCAAACCACGCGCAATCGAGCCTTTTAGCTGAAACCAAAAACTGACATTTTAGCATGTCTCCCGTCTCGCTTTATCTTGCATCATTGCAGACACCTCGAGCCGCGGCCAACTTCAAGCCGCTCGCATGACAATACCCGATCGGGAGGAAAACAATGTCCACACGGGCCCTCTGAAAGCTTGCCATCGACTGTCCTCAAAGAATCATTTGTTTTGACCAAACGGAAACCCTGGAACGTCGACGAAACAAAGAACAAACGTCCGTCCCTTTTTCCCAAGCGAATGTCTTTTCGAGTTTGGAAATTTCCACAATGGTTTAACGTGAAAAAATGACAGTAAATTACCAACTGAAAGAAGAAAAATATGGATGAAAAGAATGACATTTGACGTAGATTGAAAAAGAAAGAAAATAAATGGAACGCGATGATGGTGTGATATCGTTTGACACGTCGATGACGTTGGTTTACCGAAAATTGTCCATGTCCGCGTCGTCGGGCTGACGGTCGTGGTGGTTGCCGCTAGGTCGTTGAGTAGTCGGGCGCGAACTACGGGACCTTTTGCGCGGTGGCGGAACGAGTCCACCGTCGTCCGACTCGCCGCTCGAGGCCAGGCTTGTGCGCGTACCGCCCCGTTTTGTTCACACGACGACGTTCGGGCCCCTCGGATGAGACGTCTGTGCGGGACGAGGCTCGGCGCGTTGACGCACGGCAGCTCGGGCGCGCTGCGTGGGGTACGGCTCGCCGTCGGATAATCACGGTCACCAGCTGACGCTTGTTTGCCTCACGGCGGCTCGACGTCACGCGTTTCACAGACAGAGCGACCAGCAGTCCCACGGGCTCCGCTCGCCAGGCTCGCCTCCAGATGCGCCGCTCGCTTTGTCCCCGAGCGCGAGTCTACGCGAGGCCGAGCCGCGACTGCGCACGCCCCGGACAAACGCGCGCCAATTTCAAACTACCGAATTCAGTGCATTCGATAGTTGTTATTGAATTTACAATTGGAATCAACTGTAAACATTAGGCTTGTTTAATGTTCAGTTTGGTGAGTTCGAGTATTCTTTAGAAATGTTCGAGCAAGTTCAAATATGTTCAAAGTAATCGAATGTTTGAATAATCAAATATTCAAGTATTCGATTATGCAAAAATGGATTTATCATATTATTTTGTAAGTGTTTTTCGATTTCATTTAAATCGTGAGGATTTGAAGGAAAAGGATGAAAAATTAAAGACGAAACGAAGCAATGAAAAGAACAAAGTTTACTATCAAACTGTTAATTTTGTTTGAATAATGTATGAATATATAAATTGATCAGAATAAGTTACTGTCTTTACGATATAATATATTTTATAGTTATATTATATATATTAAATAATGTATTATATTTTAGTTAAGTATATATTATATACAAAATATTATGTTGAATCCATTTTTGAATAATTGAATATCTAATTATTCGAACATTCGATTAATCGATTATTTTATTTTTTGTAGAAACCTACTTTTCGACGATATATAAGTACATTCAAATTTTTAATTTTTTCGGCCATTTTTGAAAATTTCAAATATAATAAATATAAAAAATTTGAAATTTTCAAATATTTCACACGACGATTAAAAATGGCCGACAAAAATCAAAAAGTTGAATTCGATTAATCGAATATTTGAGCACTTCGAATATATTCGAATATGTTCGAATAATTAAAATTTTTTAATTATACTTCATGAATTGTTCGAAGTTTTGGCAAGGTTTTTACTAAAAATCAACGTTTATTCGCAAACGAAAATTGATGTCATTTTCTGAATATAAATGGCACTGTTTATTGAACGAATTTATGAGAAACAAAGTTTTGACACATTTATCT
>JABFOV010004690.1:0-13407 GCA_022817685.1 Aradophagus sp. ZL-2020 | reverse complement strand
CTTTTTTTCCGCCGTGAGCTGCAGGGGGCACACTGATTTTTGCATTCCCATACCCATTTTTTGTTGCAAAGAGAAAGCTTCAAACTATTACGGTAAGGGAGTTTCGTGTGCTGGGAATCATTTCAAAAACAGAAATATTTTTTTACCGCCTCTTTCTGCTTGGAACCCTTTTCAATGGTCCCCCCCCCCCCCCCCTTTCTATTTTCCCGGCCCGAAATAGGTTCTTTTTTTATTTTATTTCATTTTTTTCTTCCCCCCCCCCCCCCCCCCCAGTCAATTGAATTACGGTCGACCGTTATCTTCGCGGCCGAAAAAGTGCCGTGCAAATTCTTCACCTCGCCCGCAATCATCGAGTGGGTTGGGAAAATGTGCATCGAAATTTGCAACGTCCTTTTTTTTTTGCAAAGGATTTTAACAAATTTTGAATTTAAAATGATGCGTTGTTTGAAAAAAGTAAGCAAAAAGAGAAGCTTGAAGAAGTAAATATAAAAATTAACGAGTTTACCTTCGATTTTATTGATTTAATTTAAAATTCAATTTTAATTTTTCACGCACGAAAGTATATCAAGTATATCAAATTCGTCGCGAACGAAATTCCCTTACGTGTTGGGAAAATGATTTTGGAACGATGTTATGATGATTGGGAGAAACAATATTTTTTCATTGTAGATTTTCTATCAAAGAACTGTACGTCCTCAAATTCGCAAGTAGATTATATTCTTTAATTATTTTTATCTGACTATACATATTATATCTTAAAATAATAATAATAACAATGATAACACTATCAATAATAATAATTCTTCAACGGCATACGAATGTAATTTTTCACATCTTTATTTCGCGATACTTTGCATTCTTTTACCACAAAAGTTATTCCAACATTCGTTCACAATTTTCCGAAATTGAATTTTTTTCGACGAAAAGAACGATAAAACTGTCTGGCAAATAATAATAAAGCCATCATTTGTTGGGGGGGGGGGGGGGGAGGGGGGAAAAAAAAAGGCCAAAAAAAAAATTGTAACAAAAAAGTGAGATAAACGAATAGCGACGCATGTCAGCGGGTGGCGGCGTACGCGCGGAGGTTGAAATTAACTAACGAATTTGCCCGCGGGAAATAATGACCGCGACGGCGGCGGGGCGGCGCAAATTGCGAGCAGCCGGCCGGCGAGCAATTTATCCCGCGATGAAATCGTTGGCCATTTACAAGCCCGTCGCCGCGTGTAACAATAAAAATTACACCTGCCGCGGCGTGAAAAGCGCGCGAGCCGCGCGCATCTGCCCGGGCGGCGCGCATGCGCGCTCCGCTGTCTATTTGCACCGCGCGCTGTCCAACGTCTGGCCCGTGTCTGCCGGCGATCCTTGAATGGACGACTATTTTTGAAGAAAGGTTTTTCCGACTGGAAACAGTCAACAACTGTCCTCCGTTTTCGATGTCGATTGTTTGTTTTTGTTTTTATTATTTTAGAGAGAAAAAACGAGGGGTCAATTGAGGACTTTTATTAAGTGAAATGAACAATGAAATTCAATATTGTTTATACTTTGACAGTCAAATAAGTTTTTCAAACAAATATTGTTTTTTTTTTTGTTTTTTTTGAAATAAAATAAAACCAATTGATTAATTTCTTTGTAATTATTTATAATTTTTATAAATTAAAGTCTATAAATAAATAAAAATAAATTAAATAAGTTTTTTTTTTCAAGTTCGAGGTCGTCTCTTTAATCTTTATTTATATTCATTCACTTTTCATATTATAACCTTATTCTTATGAATTCCTCAAATTCAAATAATTGTTTTTAAAATTGAAATACTAATCCAACTTTGTAAATTCGTTCAACTACATTTATTTTATTTGGACAAATTCAAGGCATTGAAAGTCGACCAAAATAATGTTTGCTTTACATCACTGTCGTTCTTTTAGTCACTTTTTATTCGAAACAAAATTGAAGGTATAAATTGATACGAAGCAGTTGATTGATTTGCGTTGTCCCGTTAATCGGACGTTATATATCTATAATTATACGGTGTTCTTAAATATGAGGCAGGGAACATCAAAATACAAAGGTGAGAAAATAACTGGTCTACATTCGAATGCCGAGATATAATTTTGCTTTAAAAATTAAGTCTTCGTTAGTGGCACTGCGAGTCAACCTGCCAAAACGCATTGTATCTTTCTCGCCGGACAGGTTCAGTTGTCCTAATCATTTTCATAACTATCTCGTCGGGACACGAGTGACCGGTTTTACGAATTTTGGGTTAACCGCCGTCATCGTTTGGATCCGAAAATGCTATTATAAAAAGCTTGTTTAATCGTTTTGACTGGAATTCATTTAATCGCAAAAATTTTCCGACGCGACGCTTTTTTCATCGACAAATTCAAAATTGAAGAAGTCCGAAAAAAATGATTTCGTTATACAGTTTCTTAAATGTTATTATTTCGTTTTGTTTTTATATTTTATTTATATATATATATATATAATTTATTATTAAAATTTAATTTTATTTTTAAAATTTATTTACCAAAACGAAGAAAAATATTATCATGATGAGATATTTATACATTTAACATTATTATTAATTTTATTATTTTTCATAATTTTACATTTTTATCCCTTTTATATTTTTTTATTTTATTTACAATTTCAATATTAATATTAAAATAGTTTGTGTAAGATCTAAACAAATGTACATGGATTTTGCACAAATTTTCGTGAGTTAAAAATAAAACAAAATTGACAACCGTCAATATTATTCTCAGCGGTTTCTTCACGGCAAAGAAAAAGAGGAACGTAAGAATTTGTGTGCGCACATTTTCAGCCATAAATCGGACGAAACGTAGTCGCGCGACGAGTAAATAAATTTGCCGGCGAACGAAGCAGCAAATTCGCGAGAAAAGTGTCCGGCCACTCGAGGTGTCCGATAAATATTTGACTTTATCATGCGCCCTTTTCGCACGTTCGCTCACACTTTTCACGATACGTATTATATTCACAGAAAAAGCGGTCTGGTTGAATCGATAAAATTTTCGGGCTGATATACAATCCATCGGGTTCGTCATTATTGCGATTTTTAATTTACAGATTAAAAATCGCAAAATGTATATTTAATGACAAATAACTTTTATTTATTTAGTAATTAATTTTATTATCATTGTTATATTAAATACATTAAATGTCAATAAATGAAATAAGCGGATTTCTAAAGTATTTTAAAATTCAAAAATTTCGCGTATTGATTCAAAATCATTTTTCAATTCGGGACATTAAAAAAAAAAAAAAGAAAATTTCTTTGATTTTGTAAACTTTTTGAAGAGCTTTTTTGCCCTAGAAATGGCTAATTCAAAGTCATCGGTAGTGCGCGCGCGCATTTACCTGCCGCGAAAGAGAATAGCCGATTCATATTCCGCGCTCTAATTTCAACACAAGTGCTGCTATTATAACTCGAAAGCAAACGTGCCGAGCCCCGGCCACCGTTTTGTCGCGTACGCAAACAACGATCCGATTGAATGATAGTTTGTCATAAGAAAAAAAAGTATTTAAGTAATTTAAAGTAATTTAAAATTCGTTACAATTATGCAATTACACTATCAAGTATTTACGTTACTATTTAATGGACCATGTGACTTTTGTTGTATAAATAATGAAAATGGCAGTAATAAAAATTGCAATTATAGCTATATTTATAATCAAACTTAAATTATATTAATTTATAACTAAAAAATCATCATTTTTTGTTTTTTTTTTTTTAATTTTTTTTGTGGTTATATTTTGTGGTAAAATGTACTACACAGAAAGTTGTTATTTCAAATAATCAGAAAAAATACAATTTATATATAAAGACAGTTAGTTATTTTTACAATAAATGATTCTATATATAGTAAATTGAATTTATTTGCTATTTAATGATTGAATAATTTATTGACTTTTGCGGGAATGTAATATAAAATTAAACAGTTTTATTTACTTTGTGCTCGTATTTATGTAAATTCATCGTGGGAATTAAATTCCCAAAAGTACGGACACATTCAGACGTAATATTTTAAGCTGTTCTCAGACTTCTTACGTTTACAGTCTTCTCTCAACAAACTTACATCTGAAAACAAACTGCCAAACTTCTCCGGACACTTGATTCCCATCTTTTTTTCATTTTGTTTTGTCTCATTGTGTTTGTAAAGAAATATATATTTTTGATTTTAAAATTATCAACGCACTGATAACGGGAAAGATGAAAATAATAATTATTTACAATATCGTCTGCTTTATTGAAACGTTAACAACCCACTCAATGTTTTATCGGTTATATTTAATAGGTTTTTCGTTATTAATCGTATTCCGTTGAGACTCTACTATAAACGGTTAAAATTCACTTAGAAATGAGTTTATTCAAGTTATGCACGGCTCGCGTTTGCATACGGTGGCGTTAAATTTATATTCGGATCAAGTAAATAATTTATCGGCTATAAATAAATCTTTGCTTGAATGAAAAACGAACGGTTATAACTAATACAGATGTATCAATAGATAATGTACTTTATTTAATTCAAATAATTTAGTACTTTCGTGTACAAGTATTAATTCTATTTTGTCTCGTTTTGTGAAAGAAAGAAAGAAAACGGTTTTCTGTGTGTGTGTGTATATATATAATGAAAATTATAATTTTTTTATCCTCGACTTTTAAGTTTATTCTACTTGTTTTCTTCAAATTGCTTGAATTAAAATAAATTACAAAAAAATAATGACAATGATAATAAGCATGTTTTTTTTTTTTCTTTTAAATTTTAGCAATGTTTAATAAAGTGGTTCATTTTACAAACCACTTTAACAATTTTATTGTTTTCAGAGTAGATAAAATAAATAAACAATTTATTTGGCTAAAAATAATGTAAACAAAGATATATATTTTAAAATATGTAAATACAATGTGTCTGTATACATGTATATGGTATTGTTAATATTATTGTTATTATTATTATTATTATTAATACTATTATTGCAATAATGTTGATAAATAATAATCATAAAAAAAGTATGTAAGATAAGTTGGTAAAAGAGGCAGGTGAAAAATGTTAATCGAGCTTTGTTCGAGACTTTGTTGTCAGCGGCAGGTACATTTTTCGACTGTTCGGTTCGTGACCGTGTCGGTGCATTTCATGTGCCCCTCGTGCATACGCCGGCAGGGGCGGGAACCGGGGCGGGGGGAGGCACGTCTGCGGCCGTGTGTGCGCGCACGCGGTGCATCAGACCAAAAAAGACGAGTGCGCGACGCTGACCAGACGAGGGGGGAAAACATACGATGCCCCCCTCCCCCCACCACTCCGCCGCCGCCGTGCCTCTCCCTTCACTTCGCTCGCCCGTACGCGTGCACCTTCCAACACGAACGATACAATCGGCTCAGCTTCGAACTTGCGCCTCGCGTTGCTGCGGATGCATTTCAAAAATGTCCTTCGGTTTGTTTATATACAGTTGTTTTTATTTCCCGACACTTGTATTTGTTTACTTTTTTTAAATTGGAAAACGTCATTTTGTCTGTTTACTTTTTCGGTTTTATTTTGTATTTGTTTACTTTTCACTTGTATTTGTTTACTTTTTTTCAAGTTGGAAAACGTCATTTTGTCTGTTTACTTTTTCGGTTTTATTTTGGTGCGTTTTGTTTTTATTGTTTTATTTTGTTTATCACATATAAATGTTACACATAACCGCACAATATTACATTCTATTGCATTGACTTACATATATTTCTTTCACATTTTTCCGTTTTATTAATTTTTCTCTAATTTTTTCTATTATTTATTTCTTTTATCAATCTTCTTGATCTATTTTTTTCTTGTAATTTAAAATTTAACCCCCTCTCCACCGATGCAATAGTCGCTTTGCAGTTAAGCTCCAACCGACACGAACGCTCATTTTGAGGTTAAAATGGTCGGGCGGATTGTGTCGCGAAATATTTCGTCGCGAGACTCATTCATACGTGCGTGTTGTATATCTATTTTGAAGACGCGCGCTGTCTTTCTCTTCGGTTCCTTAGCAGCTTGTAAGATGCGACTTCCGGCAACACGGCAGCCGGCCGAGCGAGCGCGACACTTCTCGGCGCCCGTTCGCACAACCGTTTAATTAATCGCCCGAGCATAACGCATAACGCCAATGACAATGCAATTCGCAAGTCCGCCGACGACGCGCGTTGCGTGCAAACAGGGGGTGGCCATTTTTCATTTTTTCCTTCATTAAATACCGGATGAAGCTTATGGTTCTTCGTCACTTTATCATTATAATAATAATAATAATAATAATAATAATAATAATAATAATAATAATTTATATTATCTATATTTGTTGTTATTATTATTATTATTATTATTATTGTTATTGTTATTGGTATAATTTGTCTCTGTTTTCACCCTCATTTATTTGCGTGATTTTTTTATTTTATTATTATTTTTTTTTTTCATGATAAATATTCGTTTTCGCGAAATTTTCGTACTGGCGATTAATTAGGCGGTCATTTTTGCCGCATTGCTTTTGACACAAACGCCATTTTTCTGTATTCCATTCTTTTATATAAATTTAATGGATATTAATTTCAGAATTATTTATTGAAGCAACGTAAAAGGCTCGTGTCGTTTGATCGCGAATATTTGTTAATTAACCCGCTGGTTTTACATATTAAAAATAAAATACATTTTGATATTAACTTGATAGAGATAATATTATTTGCAAATCACTAAGACTTCAAATGTAGTCAACTTATTTACTGATGAAAGATTTCGATGAAAGGGGAGCGGTGATTTTGGAATCTTGATTGAAAATGGGATTAATTTATGTTTTCCTCATTAATTTTGTTGCCTCGCTTAAATTGATGGAATTAAATTTGTCAGTTATTTGACTGGTCAAGTCCGACTGATTATAATTTAACGTTTCAACGTCTACAGATTGCTCGGTTATTTTATGTTTGACTCTACAAAAAGAACATCCGAATTCACTTCCACCGTCCGATAAACCATGTGAAAATGATGTTCGCTGGAATTAACGTGGCTCAAAAAATTATTCATCCTTTCGAACCAAGCGGATCGCAGGTGGCGCTCAGACGTGAGTAATAATTGAACGAACGGTTAAACTTGTAATCCCGGACCGTACGGCGTATATGGAAGGGACAATGAAATTTGTATAATTTGGTGCACGAGCTGCGGGATGTCTTATTGATATTAATGAATATAAAAGGTGCAAGTGAGATAACATTTTTGTTTTGCTCGCGCGAGAAGTTCACCGAGGTCACGTAGCCTGAACAACGTTCGCGTACGGTTTGCCGCCAAAATAAAGGGACTTTCAATTATAAAAAAGGATATTACAATGCAACGATAAAGAGGAAAGTATACTTTGGTTTCAATGAGGATGGCTACAATTTGGATAACGTGAAAAATTTGAAAAAGTCAGGGAATTTGAATTATGACAAGGGGAAAATTTGAGATATACGATTATATAAAGACTTCCGAAATATATTTATTAATATCAAGGGGGGAAAAAAAAACAAAAATCGGAAAGTTGAATTTTTCGACTATGATTTTTTTACTGCTCCAGATTATCAAGGCAAAAAAAAAAAAAAAAAAAACTTAGAAAATTTTCAACAAATTGATAATCTTCGAATTTTTGCAGAAACTTTCAAAATGAAGTAAACATTGTTACCCAAACCTCAAACAATATGTAGACAGAGTTTCAGACTGAACGGTCCAGTTGGAACCGAAATTCGGAGAATCGACTTTTTCAATTTGATTTTCATTCGAGTCATAAGTATCCTCAACGTTGGGCATGAAAATTGACGAAATTTCAAAGTTGGCATTCGAGTTCGACGGCAATACAGCCTCCAAATCGTTTCCGAGACTTTGATTTTTTCACCCCAGAAAATGCAAAGGATTTTTGTTTCCCCCTTTAAATTATTAATATTTATAATAAATTATTCCCTCGGAATAATCTCAGAAAATTGAGATTGTTTCCACCGACAATCTGCCGCCCCCTCTTGCCCCCCGCTATAAAAAGAAATAAGAAAAAGCTCACTTTCCGAGGCATATTTACAACTATGACCTGGACGTGACCTTAATATTCAATCGTCGTTCGAAAGTAACTGTTCCGCCCGTTTTCCCGGCGAACACAACCCGGCCATTAATCTCGGGGGCCCCCCGTGCGCAATCGGAATAAAAGCGACATTTCTCGGAGACGTTGATTGCTCAAGCCGACGCTGGCAATATTGCGCGGATCACGGTTTCGAATGGCGTAACGAGCGCTGGGTGTCCGGTGCCTCGGAACCGTTGAACCGACGCCGGCCGCGCCGCTGATAGCGTTGATAAACTTTTACGGCCATTTCTCATGCCGTCTGGCGGGCGTTTCGCGGCGTTTCGCGGCGCGCAAGACGCGGCCGCTCGTTTCGCGTTTCGCCCAACGAAAAAACGGTAACGACCCTTTGTCGCCGCGCCTCGTCTCCCTCGGCGACGTTCAATTCCGCCATAAAAACCAACGGCGCATTTTGCATGCATAAACTTTGATTAATTCCTGCAATACGACCGCTCGGGCTCGCCGCGATTAATTTCATTGCGACATATTTCAACGCGCAAACTTGACGCCAAATTTATGATTGAGCAACGACACTGTCTGGGATAATGCCAAGCGATAATGAGCGCGTTATCATGTGTTCCCTTTTTTTTTTGATCTTTTATTTATTTATTTATTTATTTTTTTTCATGCATTACTCGTTCAAAACTGTCCCTCAAATTTGGTGTTATAACTCAAAATTAAGTGGATATAAGAAATGGATTTAACCTTAAATCAATTAATCAAAATTATGGTTAATTTTAAATCGTATGTTATGACAGTTATTTTTATGGTAGAAATATGGTTTGACGATAGTTTCAGTGCAAAAATTGCAAAATACCAATTAAAATCTACACAATACAATGAAAGTTAAGTGAAGTAGTCAATAAAAAATATGTATTGTTGTATTTTTGTTGAATCAAAGAAATTTTATAAAGAAAATATCAAATTTTTTTATGTACATTCATCTAAGTTCAAACCCGTATATTATGTACGTACAAAACTTCCTATACATCATTAATTGTTAGTTTTTCTATCGTGTACAAAAAAAAAAAAAAATTTAAATTACATTTATAAATTATATTCACGTGAAAAAGTTTATTTTAACGTTGAACCAAATCAAAATCATAAACATTTCAAAAGTAACTTATATTATAATGAAATACACATACTGCAATCTCACCGGCAATCTTACAATGTTTAATTTTTCTTTCGTCGAGTATAACATTCCTCATTTGCATTTGTAAAATATCGTTGCATCAATTAAAATTTAAAAAAAATCAAAAGTATAAAGTTACATTAATTAACGTTACAAGAAGTAACAATTTATTATACGGTCTTTTGAATTATGTTGCAAATCAAAATGGAGTAGACACAAAACGAAAACCAAAAGTAACATAACCTAAAAACTTTGCGAAGGCGTGGCAAAGCGCAATGAAAAAAAATCAAACATCGAATAAGTGGTATTCGTGTAATATTTATTGCAGGAGCGATTCGAGAAACGGTTCATGCAAAGTACGTGCTCACTCGGGGTAAACGACGTGCATTTTGTTTGACTTTGCAAATCCAACGCATATTTTACCACTGCTCCCTCTGGTGAAACTTTTTCCATAGAACAGGGAGTTCAATGTATTTCATTATAATAAAAACTTCATAAATGATAGTACATTTTATATCAGACTATTAATGTACGATGGATTAGACTCCGTAATGCGTATAGAAAATGTTATAATTGAAAATAGAGATAGAAATAATGTTTCCTCACTTTGTATTATTATTTAAATGAGTGCTAATTGGTTTTGAGAGCATTTTTAAGGAATTTATCTTGCACTTTTTAAAATAAAATTGATTTATTTTATTTTAAAAAATTTATTTATTTAATAATAATAATAATAATAATAATAATAATTATCCAAAAGTAATCAGATTTAGCAAACTGGTCAAATACACTCCTCCTTCAGGTCTCAGAAAGTGTACAAACATAATTTTCTATTAAAATCTGCTTTCTCTCATTTTATATTAGTATATGATTGAAATTAAAATTGTATTTCGGAGTTTCTTCTACGAAAATGTTTCTGTGAGCAAAACAGCCAAATTAACGTCTAATCGAGTTTGTGTTCTGAAGTACGTGAGATTATTTTCGCCCGACTCCTTTTTATCATTCATGTAAACCATCTTCAACGAACTGTCATTCGTCATTCTATCAATTTTGTTACAAAACAAGCAACATATATTATTTACCAATAATTGTTTTTGTTCGATTTGATAAACATTTCCAAACACAACGAGAATGTTATTCATGTTACTTTTTTTCGCACGCGTTTAATACATAAAAAACTAAATTGTCAAATTGAAGAACAGCTGTCACGTGAATGTCGCTCTGTGTTTTGCAGTGAATGAAAGTGGATTCATAGTATCAGTGGTGCTTGTCCTCGTAGTGGGGGCACTCGTGGGCGTGCTGGCCACGGTGTCCCATCATTTGCACCATCGCCGGTTGCTGCCCCACGGCACCGCCTCAATTTTACATCATCATCATCATCATTATTATCACCACCACCACCATCATCACCACCACCGACATCAGGGACCGTCGGAGGCGTCGCAACAACGACACCTGCTGTCGCGAAACGACCAGCGCCTCCCCGCGACACCGGTGAGTTTTCACATCTTTAATCGTTCGTTCCTCAAAGTTGCCATTTTTCATTCAACAACCCACTCGGACCAACGTGGAAATCCTTCAGTTTTATGACGGAATGGTATATTACTTGACGAGGGAAAAATGAGTTTTAGATTGGTAGCCCTGCAGGACTACCAACATAAAAGTTATTTCCACCGAGTTGAATACGATATTCTCCCTGTCGAGAAAATAAAATATGATTGGTATCACCAGCCGAAGGCCAGTGGTACCAACGTATTTTATTTCCAAGATGAGAAAATAAATTTATTCGATTTGGATAACACTCAATTGTCTGAAACAAGTATGATTTATAGCGCCATCTGGTTGTTTGGCATGCTACGTAAGGTATGTAATATTATAATATGAGAAGTATTGAATGTAAAATTGAAACCTTTTTTTGTATTTCAATAACGTTAAATTACTACTAAGAACTTTTGAACTACACTTGGTCACTTTTTTCAAAAACAAACAAATTCATTATGCATCAGTCGAAAACTCCGGCACGTAGGTGGCGCGACAGTCGCACACAAAGCTATCCGAACGAACCTATAACGTGGCTCCCGGTGCCAAAAAGGCCGTAGCTTTTTTGCACGTCTTTTCGCGACTCGCTCGCAACGCGAGCATGACCGTCGGAAAATAAGCAATTCCAGTAACGTGGTCGTGTCCTCGTCGACACGACGGCCGTCTCGACGGCGGCATAGACATAATATTTACACGTGCACCGGGGAAGGTCGGCGCTCGGCAATTGTTACACGTGATGTAAACAGCCGGTTTTATTATGTCTGTTGTAGACCCGGCTCAATTTTCTTCCCCACCCCGGCACCGGGGGGGGGGGGGTCGACTACTTTTAGACATCCCGCATTTAGCCGACGCCGCGCGAACGCGATTCGACGCCTCGCAAGCGATCCATATTGAATTTCGAGCGGTCCCGAATCCGCTCGAATCACGCATCGATACGCCCGATCTGCTCGTCCGAACCGATCCGATCACGGTTAGGAAATCGCAATTCGTCGTGTGACGATGAATAAATTTTCGTTCAAACGACAGTTATCCTTTTCGGTATTTATATTTGATGTAGATTTAATGGAAAATTTGCTTTGTAAAAAATGTATTCAAATTAAGTAAACACCGAATTGCATTTATTTAGTTGTAATTTTTGTTCGCATCATCTTTTTAAGGTGATTTCTCAAGTCTGGTGCCACGGAGTTGGTGTCTTTTCAAATTACAATTTCTAATGGTAAAATTAAAACTTTTACATGTAATCCAGCTAATGTTCGACAATGGGAGCGGTTGAAATTGCAATTTCTTAAATAATTGTGGGCTGTGAAGCTGTCAAAGCATTTTTGTCCACCTTAAAAATTTTTGGCAGCTTCTGCATTCGAACAAGAAGAAGGAATTGATTTTTACAAAATAAAAATCATTCTCACAGAGTGATACAATTGCTGGATTATAGTTATTTTGCATAATTATTAATAATAACAATATATTATGAAAACAATAATCTAGTGACAATAGCTTGAAGAATTACCTTAAGTAGTAAAGTTAATTTAAGTTTTGGTCCACTGATAGAAATTTTAACCAAGTTTTTCCCTTGATTGGAGTAAACGTGTTATATATAAGATAAAATTTTCATGTATTATAGACCTATTTTCCCCAATTTGGGGTACTTTTTGAATTGTTTAGTTTAAATACATGCAATTTTGCCTTATAGAATACGTTTACTTCAATTAGGGGAAAAATTCGAATACGTTTTGTAAACACAAGTAAATGGTAGTTTATTTTGAAGTTGATTGTAAGTAAAAATAAAAATATAATCTTAATTACGAGTCTGATTTTATATATATATATATTTTTTTTTTTCAAAGCACATTGTATTTTTTTTTTTTTTTTGTTGATAGCCAATCAGTATACAGTAAAAAAATTAACTTCAAAATAATATACAGAAAAAAATATGATCGCACTTGAAATGCACAGCAAAAATCAAAAACAAGCGAACAATAAACGCGCGATTATATTTTTCTCAGCATGTTCAATTAAAGATTGCGAACGAAAAATGTATATTTCTCCTTGGCTGCGAATCCATTTTTATTGACGGTATTCGTAATTTACGAGGCAATATAATGTAAAGTGCAATCACGTATTTCCTTCATTCTTCGAGTTTACTTTATTATTAGATATAAAAAGAATGAAAAACGTTTTTAATTCGCTATTGATTTATGTTGATTTGTAAAAAGATCCGTTTGGAGCAAGAAAACTATATTTTATAACATAATCTTTCGTAAACGTAATAAATCTTTAAACAATTTTTTTTTATTTTCAGTATTACAATATTTGAATGTTTGAAACGCAAGCGTAGTTTATGTCAAATCATTAATTTTTTTCTTTTTCTTTTTTTTTTTTTTTTTTTTTTTTTTTTTTATTGGTAAAAAAAAACAAAACACGTAAAAATTTAAAATTTAAACTTACACATTTGTCCAACTTTTAAGACCGAACAAAAACAAAACCCGAAACTTTAAAACACCCATCTAATCCCCCACAACTTAATTTTTTTCCCCACTTCTAATTTTTTCCCCACAAAAAACAAACCAATGTCGTACGCATTTTTTTAATAGAATTTCAAATGCTTCTTTCACCCATCTCCTCACCCACACGCC
>JABFOV010004689.1:0-13403 GCA_022817685.1 Aradophagus sp. ZL-2020 | reverse complement strand
ATACGTTAGAAGACGGTAACCTCGTGATTTATTGTAATTTATCTTTTGGACTTCCACCAAACCTTTTATTTTGTCAATCTATTCTTCATTCATTTTCTCAATCATCATTTTACTTTTTCGATCGATACAAAATGGATCACAATTCGAATTTGTTACGAAAAAAAAAAAAAAAAGTCAAATTAAATGTGTGCAAGAAATTTGCAACGTTTATTTGCAACGAATTTTTAGTAAATTATTATTTTGTCCATCAACAATCAAAATCGGAACTTGAATTTATATCAGCGCGTTATAAAATGAAATAATTAATTTTTTCGTTAATTTTCTTCGTTAGAAGTATATTGTTTTTGATTGCAAATTCACAGAATTTAGAATTCGTTGCAAATAAACGTTGCAAACTTCTTGCGCGTAATTAAATTGTATCAATGTCATTTTCAAGCAGCATCTCAAAATAATTAAAAGTCAATTCTCGAAAAACGTAAAAAAAATTGAAAAAGAAAAAAGCAACCAATTTCTCCTCAAGCATCGCCATTTTTGCATTTCAAATTGCGTATTATTGATTGCAAGTCTCGCGTTGCATACTGATAAAAGTTTGCATTTTCCCATTTAAAATGTTCGTATTTACGTTTTTTCGTAACACATTTTGAGTTGCACCGTATTACTTAAAAACGTAAAATCGCTTATTTCGATCCCCGCCCTTTTACATTTGATATTTATTTATTTTAATAATTCAAACGCGCCGGGAAACCATTGCGAATACTTTCTAATTACTTGTGGCGCAAATGCTTAATCGAAATTTTTGAAACACAAGCGACTGCGAGATTTAAAATTAAACTGACACGTTTATCGACAAGCTCGTCAATTAACGAAATAAAAACTTTGATCGATAAATCATTTCCCACGAACAATCGTTGTTTAATCTACGCGATTGTGGAGTATATTTCGCAGATTCGAGGTGAAAATGTATTGTCGAAATATCGTTCTCGGAACGTAACTTTTTAATCGACTGAAATTTTAACGTTTGATGACAAATTGACGTTTCAATTAAAGCTCAATCAACGACGGCTATCTACGCAGTGATTACTATTGTTTGTAATTCGGAACCATTGTTTTGTACAGATCGTTATAAGGAGGTATCAACATATTTGCAATTATTCCATTCAGGTTCGCACGACTTAATGGGTAGGTTAAAAAATTGCTGGCAAAATGATAATATAAATATAAAACAAATATTACTGTACCTTGAACCCAAAAAAACAAACTTATTAAATCCTTTGTTTCCAAACTTGAGATTTTTTTTAACAACCGTTTTCGATGAAAAAATTAACAATCAATGAATTAAAATATTTTTACTTCAAAATATATTCGAATTATTTGACTTTTACAGTGAACATATTGCATAACCGAAAACGGATTGAAACGAAATGTGCACCCGAACCGAATATCAAAGGTCGAAAATACGTTTACAAATCAAACGTCGTTAAAAGTCCGGTTGATTGACTTTCCGATCAAGGAACAGATTATCGGGCGATAGTATTTTTAATTCCACTCGATTCGGCCGCTTGATTTCGCGACGTCAAAACAAAAGGAGTTCGGTCGGTGGCGCGGGATTTCGACTGTTGCGGCTTCATAATGAACGCCATCAATTATTCATTGCGCGTTAAAAATAATAAGCGTAATTCTTTCGATTTCAACATCGCGAGCATTTTCTCCTTTCCCAAAGTATAAAATCCACGAAACGTTTCATTGTTCGAGTGTTTTGCTTTTATTTGAATCTGATCGACGAAAATGACAGGTCGTGCAAATTAAGGACTATGAAATTGAATTTATTCTTATCACAATTTTGAATCAATGAAAAAAAAAAAAAAAATAAAAAAATGAATGAAAATCATTCTGTACTTAAAGTTTAGTTCAAAATTAGATGACAAGCGCTTCGTTCGTACAAACCATGTTTATTCTTTTTTCATTTCAAAAATTATATAATTTTTTATTACTCATAATTACATACAGAATCCGCCCAAAATATTTTGCGTTGAAAATGTAACGAATTTCCTTATAATGTTTATTTTCTTCGTAACTTTTCTTCTGCCATTTTTACTATGTTCGTTAAATTAGGACATTTTACTTTTGAAAATCGGAAACTTCAAATTCTAAACACGTTTAGCTAACAGCCAATCAGAATTCGAATAAAGCGGCAAATATTAAACCGACATCAGGTTGCTACGGCTTTTTTTTAAAATGGACAATTTTGTGAAAAATAAGACACTATTTAATATACTTAAATACAATATGTGTAATTCTATGTTTTCAAATTATTATTTTTATCAATTCGAGAAAATGGCGCGCGCTTAATCCATCGTGTTTAAATTATTGATTTAATATGACCGACTTATTCAAACTTCGGTCTATTGAATTTGATTTTAAATTATCTATCGACAAATACGCGTCACGATGTTTGAGATTAAAGAATATTGAAATGAAAGACTTGGAAGCAGAAAGCAAAGTAGATCGTACCATATTGAATTAATAATCAATTCTCTGCAAAAAGTTAACACTGCCATTTTGACAGCACTATTTATTATTATTATTATTATTATTATTATTATTATTATTATTATAATTATTTTAACAAATGCCTCTTCTCAATGTACAATTTTCAACGCGAAACCAATTTTTCAATCCAGCAATTTTTCAGCGCAACGAAAACTTTGCACAAAAAAACCTGAAGAATAAAAGAAAAAAAATGATCTTTAAGCAAGTAAATCGAAATGCAATTTTCCAGACGCGGCCTAATCGATAGGCGGTAACGGCGCAGTTAAAAAGTCATTTGAAGTAATCGAAAGCGCGGGACCAGCAATAACATTAGCATATCTCTTAGCTCATAGCAGCCAGACGGCATGAAATTATTCAAGAATTAATTCGCCCGCGAAAGGATTAACGGATTTCCCTCAGACTCAGAATCGGCCAGATTTCGCATACGTGTAACTTGGGCCAACAATTTGCATCCGAGTAAACTTGTTTCGAACTGCCTTGCGCAGGATCACGGCGTGTCCTTCTGGATTTTCATTTGTTTGAAAAGCACCCTCGCACGACCCCCCACTCCGCCGCCGCGCACACAATTGGCAAACTTTTCGCGCGGGAATTTTCGACCGGAGCAAAACCACCGCGGCGATAATTTACAATTAAACATTTTTTCGGCCCCACCTTTCCGACGACTCGCAACACCAAATGCTCTTTCGTTCATTAGCACCGCGCCGGAAAAACATTGCGATTTATCGTCCAAGTTTCGCGATTTTCGTGATTCATCGTCGCCGCGCTTCGTTCGACGAATCCGCCGATGAATCTTAAGTAATGGTAATTTTATCACGGTCCGTTTTCATTTTCCCTTATTTTGATCTACTGTTATTCGCGTACAATGTCGAGGTAGTTTGCGCGTTTCGATTCAACCGATGTTCTTGAAGTTTCATGTGCATGAAGTTGGTAACGTTTAATTCCAACGAATTTGGACTTGGAAAAATCGTTATTAAACAATTTGCAAAAAAATAAAGCTATTCGAAGGACGATATGTTTTTTTGCAAATTGATGAACGACATTTTTCCAGGCTGGAATTCGTTGCAATTAAACGTTGCAAACTTCATGCACATGAAGTTTCCAATGTTTATTAGTAAACGAGAATAAAATCTGATATACTTTTCTCTATACAAATGACAGATTAGTATTATTAGTATTATTAGTATTATTATTATTAGTATTTTTTGATTGGATAATTTTACAAGAAGAATCTAGAATATTTCAGAGTTTGAAAATATAATTTGATCATTTTTGGTTACGATATATGTTACTAAATTATGAATAACTAATTTTCGTTTATTAATAAACGTTGGAAACTTCAACTCTACTTTAACCGTATGTGACAGAAATAATGCATTTCGTATATCGTTAAGGGGGAAATTAAAAATGTATTTTATCGACTAATCATTACAGTTTACTGTTCAAAAGAGATGTACGACATATATGCATTCATGGCTGGCAGTTCTCCGAATCCAAAATATCGTGCGCGAACTTCGAGAGGTCAAATTTACACGATTTCACGACGTATGAACATATAATTTAAAATTGATGTTCATTTCACAGACGGAATTTCGCGGCACGTGGAAAGTAAATTTACAAAGTAGCTTGATATTTCAATTTTGCATTTTTCTTTAAAACAAAAAATAAGAAGCAAAAAAGAATCGATTTTACTCGCTATAGATTTTACGATAAAAACTCGTAGTTGGACGTGGACTTTTTGGACCCGGTGCAAGTACACTGATGACTTAGATGAAAAATCGACTCTGTTTTCGAGAGTAATAAATTCGTCGCGAGCTTCCTGTTCGTTTGTTCGGGTTTTCGAAAATATGAAACGTATCGCTGTTGGAAAACAGCCCTGCCCCTTCCGCAGCGCGTCGCCATTAAAAATGAAGCGAAACGAAGAGCGGAAGAAGGCGACGATTTGGAAATGAAGCGGCGCGCTTTCAGCGCGGCTGTTTTGCCAGGAAATGGATCGGATGAGTGTGATCTATCGGCGACAGGAAGATTGGCTTTTTGCCGACCTGCGCCGCGGAATAAGGTTAACGAGCGGCGATAGATCTCTTTTGTCTCTTGGCTTCTAAAACCGCTTTTCGCCGATCGAATGATGTCGGAAAATCAAAGATGCCACGCCGCGATACCGCTCGTTTTAATCCGAGCCGAAAAGTCTCCGGCGCCGCTCGTGATTTATCGTCAATTTCGCCCGTTTTCGGTCACCGGTCAAGGCAGTTGGGAAAAAATCGTTCGAGTGGGGAAAAGCAAACGCTGCTGTCAACAAGCAACTGTCAGCAAAACGTTTTCGAATTCGAAGCCAGGAAAATGGAAAATGAAAAAAACGAACCGATGGACTTTTCGGCATTCGTTGCTCAAACTTTGCCGTTTCATTTTTTACATTTGTCATTAAAATTATTTAAAAGACAATGACGAACGAGATTATTCAATTTCAAACATTCACTCGTTGATTAACAATTAATTATGTAAACGTTTACACGGAAATGAAACATAAATCTCTCTCACCGTCGAAAATGATTCGTCAATCGTTTGCTATTCCCATCGTTTATAATTAATAATTAACTTTCATTCACATAACTCAGATTACCGCTGTCAATTGAATTACCATTCTACATCAACAACTGATTACCGCGCGCCGGCAAATCAATTATGTTATTCCGTTGTCTTTTTATCGACGAAATTTAGTCATCGATAATGTCGCCCCGATCACGTTTCCCGCATCATTTGACGTTTCTCGTTGAGCACTGACTATTTCACGCGCTTCGTTTAACGTCATTAAATAGACGCTACTTTTTTATTTGCATTTAAACGTATTTATTATGTAAAGGAAGTACCAATTGAATTAGAAGTTAAAACAATTTAAGTGAAATTCTTTGTTGAAAAAATTTTATCCCTAGAAGTTCAAATTTTGAGTTATAATTTTACATTCTGACGCCAAATGTAAAAATTCCAACTCCGAATTCTACATTTTGACTCTAAATTCAAAATTTTGAGTAGAAAACAGTATTTTTAAAGTGCAACCGTCAATTCACAACCATTCTCTAGCCACGTGACAATTTCCATTCGAAACGCCACGACTTAAAGTGAATTCGACTTGGTTGCGAAAAACTTGGCAACGCTCATAGTTATTTAATTGTCCTGAAAAATAATTCGTCTTGCCGGTAACAAGCACTTTAACGTCACTTTAACCCCGACCCTTGAACGACTACTCGCGACATCGATTGGAACTTGCGAGCGAAATCCGGTCGACGAAGAAACGCGTCGTACGTATTTGGCCGGATCGTTTGAAATACGCGTCCGTGACGTAAAGCCGCGCATTCGGCGGGAGCACTTACCGGGACAATAATGTTCGCAGCGATGAAAATCCGCGGAATCGACAAACGATAAACAACCGTGCGAGATTTACGGCGACGACAGAAGCGCGGCTTTTAAACCGCGGAATACTTGCATCCATCGGAGACCGACCGCCGCTTCGGTCCTTCGCAACACGTTTTCACCTTTGTATGACAATACAAGAGCACCTTTATGCTCGTCTCGGTTCGGCTAGACGAATGTCAACAAATACTTTCTACACTCACGAATATTTGAAATTTCGGAATTCGGAAATTATCGACTTTTGTTATTCGGTTCGTCATCAAACATTTCTTTTTTTTTCTTTAATCATTAATATTTCTTGACGAATGTATTTAGAAAGAATTCGGCCTACACCGAGAAAACCATACTTTGATACATTTAATAAGATAATAATATAATAATATATGTGCATGAAGTTTGCAACGTTTAATTGCAACGAATTCCAGCCTGGAAAAATGTCATCCATCAATTTGCACAAAAACATATCGTCCTTCGAATGGCTTTATCTTTTTGCAAATTGTTTAATAACGATTTTTCCAAGTCCAAATTCGTTGCAATTAAACGTTGCAAACTTCACGCACATAATGATATGTTGAATTTAACTTATAGAATAAGAATAGCAATTTGAAAATGTATACTTTTGAATTTACTGTATACTTTAAGATTAACGCAACGGGAATGGCCAACAGCGACATCTACAACTCAGGTGGACCGAATTATTTGTAGCGATTGATTATATAAATTTTGACACGAGATCTCTATACCGTTCTTTACAATATAGTTTTCTCAGTTTCGGCCGTTTCAAACTGCACTGAGAAAACCATATTGTAACAACCACCGCAACATATATTGTAACGTGGACAGTTTCATATAGTAAACTGTTTACGATATCATACCGCAACTAATTTCATCCAATGACATTGCTCGATTGCTTTATTTCGACCAATAACCACTGCCGGAAATTTCACAATCCATATTGTACCATCCGTCTTCGTAACGGAATCGATTGCACTGTTTTAACAAACTGAATTACATTTGATTCAATTAGCTACATTTGTTATTCGACACCCGTTCACCTTGTAAATCATATTCAAATTCTATACCACACGATACAGGTATAATTAAAAATCTGACACTTCAATTTCAAGGCAAACAGTCGGAAGAATGAAGTCGACTGTTGCGATGCTAAAAAGCCGACTAAAATATCGTGCAACGTGGCTTACGGGGGAGCAACTTTCGAAATTAATAGTCGCCGCAACATCGGCAACGCGGGCCGCAAAAAGCGTTTGACGCGTCATCAAAATTGATAGACAAAACTCGCGTAATTTATGCGTTCGCCATAATACATCTTTAGTAGCTTCCCCGTGTCATAAACTAAGCTGAAAATTACTTCGCCGTAACTTTATAAATGTTCCCGCGCAGCCATAACATTTATGAACTTGATTTACATATGTTTGAATTAATTCCGAACAATGGCGCGTCGGCGCGCAAAACGCGCCCAGTCACTTCTCGCGGCAGCCTGGCGGATTTATTTGCGGAGCTTTCGCGCGCGATTAATCGTCCAGCGTTAACTTCCGGCTCGCGAAATTGTCGCGCCCGCCAGCCCCGTTTTTACCGCCAAAAATTGTCCTCCCTCCGTTCCGCATTTTTATACCCGATCTTACGTAAAAACCAAAACACAACCCGTAAAACGAAAATATTCCATGAATGTCAAGTTTTCCACGTGGAAATATCCACACGATGTAAAATGTGGAAAAAATTTAATACAAATTATAAAGTCAAAGTATGTATTGAAAATCTGCTTGAAGAATATGTACATGTTTCGAATTTATTGTCAAAATATAACTCAAATTTGTTCGATTATTTCAAAAGTTCGAATCATGTGGATATTTCCACGTGGAAAACTTGACATTCATAATATTCCACGGTCAGTCAAAGAAACCGACCCCTGAATCACCTAAAAATAATTTTATACAGCCCAACTAAAACAGAAATTCTTTTCCGTTTTTCTCAGTGTAATTGTGCGTTAATGTATTTTATCAGCATTAATTGAAATCAAACAAATGAATCCAATGCGAAAAAATTGAATTTAAAAGAGAAAGCAACCGAAATTGATTGAACAAGAACATGTAAAACCCGTTTGGAAGAAGTATTATTTTCCGGCACTTGTTCTCAAGTTGGCCGTCGATTTCCCGAAACTTTGTATCCTTTTTATCGCAATTTTTCGACAAACTTCTCGCGGTTATCGAAGAACTCGGTCGAAGTTTCCGCGGAGGCATTGTTTCGGCGGGATTTCAAAGGCCGATTTCGCGGACTCGCGGATTCGCGTGGATCAATTAATCAAAGCCGTGCGAAAAGTCCCCGCTAATCAGCCGGCGCCGACAGTTGTAGGCGCCAGCCGGCAGGCGGCGCGCGCGTCGCAGAAAAACGTTGACGCGCGCGACGTCGATCGATGCGCCGTTAAACTTCGCTCCCCGTCGACTTAACATTTGTATTTGGCGATTTACATTTCAGACGCGGTTTTAATTTCGAACGGTTCAATTCACGATTTGCGCCGCGCGAAGATTAAACGCGATTGTGTGCGTCTCGCTTCGACTCGCCCAAGTAATGATTTATATTGTCGAAGGTGGATTGTAAATTGAACAGTCAACGGTCCGCGTTGCGAAATTTCGCCTCGCGCGCTGAAATGGGGTATAATTTTCAGCCGTTATTAATGTTTAATTGTAACGCGCCGTAAAAAAGTACAGCCACGAACTTCGGGCGTAATAAACGGAAATCCAAATTCCGGCGCGTTAAAATTAATGCGCGAATTATTAAACATTCATAACGCCGGGAAGTTTGTAGCGAAATTTTGAAAATTCAATATTTTCGAACGTTTAAGGCGAACGCTGATAATTCGCGCACGTGAAATATTTCGAATATCTTACTTCGGAATACACGATGTTTATCACGGAGCCCAAATTAAACATTAAATTCTACCGCGGTGAATAAAGTTGTATTTTAAAAATACGACTGATAATATGTTAATTAATTTAATAATAATCGTCGGAAAAAGAATGCAATTTCCATATATTATGCAATCCACTTTGTTCAAGTGCAGCGGAATATTTAAAAAAAAAAAAAAAGATACAAAAAAATGTTCTCCAGCAAATATTTTAGCGGACATTTTTAAAATACTTTCAGCGTCTTTGAAAAAAATCACCGAGAATACATGCGCAAGAAGTTTGCAACGTTTATTCGCAACGAATTCCAAATTTGATAAATTTTCAACCGAAAAAGATATACTTCTAACGGAGGGAGTAAACGAAAAAATTAATTATTTCATTGTATATCGCGCTGATATAAATTGAAGTTCTAATTTTGCTTGTCGATGAACGAAATGACATTGTAGTGAAAATTCGTTGCAAATAAACGTTGCAAACTTCTTGTACATCGACAATACTCTGTTGTGAAAATAGTTAAAATATAAATGATCAGAAAAATATGTACTGTCTTGTAGGAAAACGGAAAGAAAAGAGATTGGCTTCCGGACTGATACGTTTGGAAAAAAAAAAAAAGGCAAAGGCAACGCCGAAGGAGATTAATTAAGCCGTCAAGTCCGGGTGCATCGATCAGCCGTTTGCTTAATTACTTGATTCGGATGTTGGCCTGGTAATAGCGCGCGAAATAAGTCAGGGCGAAACAGTGACGCGGTAATGGCCTGACAATTGACAGGCGTTTGATTAACGTCGAGTCATTTTTTGATTGATCACCGGCCTAATGATTCCCCGGAGACGAATGCCAACGGGCGAGCCAACTTTCTACGAATGTTGATTAATGCAAACGAAAGTTTATTCGCTCGCAATAATTAACCCGCCGTTGATTTATAAAACCGACGATTTACATAGCGCCGCGCATTGTTACTCTTATTTCGGCTTTCATAAATTATTAATCGAGGCAAAACAAATTTCGTACACCTCGCTGCGGGTAAAAGTGTTTTCAAATTATCCAGCAAGTCGTTTTCTTTTTTCGTTAATTAATTCAATATTTGTGTAGTAAATGTGATTTTTATTTTACATTCACGAGCTGAAAAGCGGTATAATATTACGGCGCGTTCGCTCGTCCCTCCCTCCCCCCCCCCCTCCACTTTTCTTCCTTTTTTCCCTTCCTCTTTTTATTCTTTCGTTGCGAAATTTTTCAATTACGAGTTCAAGCATGTCAGGTTGTTTAACCCGACGGCCTCGCAAAGTGCACGTTACTTTGCGCACGGCACACGGCGAAATAATAAGGTAATTATGCGATAATTATGCAACACGTAACGCAGTTGCATCTCGCATGGACGGCGTAATCAAATGTGTATTTGTTTAAAATATCTCGGAAATTGCTAACTGATGAGAGCGGCTTCTTTATTTAACGTTCCACTATAATGTGGTAATAAATAACCAGGAAACCTCATTACGAATCTCAGTTTCCAGACCATATAATCTACCTACCTTTGTTCGCAAAAGAAACGCTACGTTGTTTCCATGGATTTACCAACGAAAGACGCTCGTCAGGTCGGTCGAATAGTCGACGCACCTGAAAACTTGGACCGCTCGGCGACAGGTACCCCGATTTCTTGAATTTTATTCGAAAGGAGTAATCGAGCTAATATTTTCGTAGCGATGCACGCAAAGTATATTTATACAGTGATATATGACTGTATTTGCATGGAAAATTACAAACTTTTATCACGACTTGTTTCGTTTAATGTAAAAGACTATTTTCATGTGCGTGAAAAACGGCATTTCTCGCACTAGGGAGTTTGTCAAAAAGTTACATTTCCGCGCTCTGGTGAGGAAAAATACAGTAAAGGAAAGTCATCTGCCGAATTCGTGAACCAATATTTTTCATTTCTTCGCTAGTATCTTGGATCAAGGAAACTTTTCTTGGCTCAAGGACATTTATTCTTGACAAAATATCAAGATACATTGTGTCTTGAACCAAGAAAATTGTTCTTCACTCAATGCATCTTTTTTGTGACTGAAGATTGTTACATTTTGTAACTTCCTCCGCAAATGTAAAAAATGTTGATTTTACATCCATTTGTCTATTCCACCAATCCCACGCAATTCTTCCTTTTCCTCCAATTCATCCTTCTTGCAACAACCGCGCATTTGCTTTCAACTCCATTCATTTTATGACTTCGATTCAGTTACATTAAATAGCAATAAATTCCTTCCTCTGAATCATAAACATTGTACTCATTCAGTGGGAATTTTTCTTCCCGCGTATCGCTTTTTAATCCCCCCCGCTTAATGGCAAATAGAATCCCGTCGTATTAAAAACTTCGTAACATTCATAACTTGGGCAATAAATTAACGAAACGAGGACACAAGAGCGCCGTAATATTATCTTACGACGGCTGCATTAGGTCCCTTTTTCCCTCGGCCCTTTAGGGCTAATGAAAGTTACAATCAACTCGAAACCGCCCGTTTTAATGACTCGGCTCAATAATCGAACTCACAATCGCGATCGTGATATTTCCAATGACCCATCAAAGGGCCGCGAGTTTTACTACACTTGTCGTAAAATTAATTCGCCCCGCGAATTAACTTTACGATATTGATTGTAAACGTGAATCCCGAATTCCTTTCGCGTGAAAATTGTATGGAAAAAAAAAAAAAAAAAAAAGACAAAGAGAGAAAATGTCGCGACCCGTGACGTCACACGCTGCAAAACGAGCTTTCGTATCCCGTTATAGGGGGCGGCATTTGCAACGCAAAGGCAAATTGACTTATTGATATCAAAGCTGACGGACAAGCATCAAGTCGGAAATCTTGCCGCGACGCGTTTTTCATGTTTTATTCCGACGGAGGCGCGTTTGAAATATGAAAAACTGACGCGAAAGAAAATTCGCGCCTTTAATTATTCCCTCCTGCGTGGCCGAATTTTCGCGACCGGCTTGTCAGCCGTGATGATTCACGCAAATGTTACTCCGAATTAATTTCGACGAAAAGTGGAGCAACATATCACTATGTATTTTTATACCAAAAAAAAGAAAAAAATAATAATAATGAGTCGACGAGAAAAAAGGACGAATTCAGATTGACGCTCTATTTCACGGATTAAATTGCATTTTGTCGGTGGTCCAAAAAATTACGAATTATATGTGCAAGAAGTTTGCAACGTTTATTTACAACGAATTTTTGATAAAATATCATTTCGTTGATCGACAATCAAAATCACAACTTCGATTTATATCAACGCGATATAAAACGACATAATTAATTGTTTCGTATACTTTCTTCATTTAGAAATATACGTCTTTCGATCAAAAAATTATAAAATTCGGAATTCGTTGCAAATAAACGTCGCAAACTTCCTGCGCGTCGAATTATGCGGTTGAGCATACGAGAAAGTTGAATTTAATTGAAAGAACTAATTTCAGTGATACAATTGACCCGAAATGAAGATTGTATCTGTTTGACCCACATATCCATCATTAATGCAGTTTGAATTGCGCGCCAAATACACGTCTTGTACTTGAAACGTTGGTTTTCGCAACGACAAACTCGCCGCGAATATTCATTAAACGCGGTCGCTCGCGCAACACGGACGAGCCTTGCCGGGAGGTTAACAAAGCGCGAAACCGTTGTTTTATTATTACCGGTCCGATCTGTCCGGGATTAGTTTATGCCCCCCCCCCCCTCCCCTGCCCCGCCGCCAACCGTAATTGTAAATTATTCATCCAGTTGTGCCAACCGGCGAATTTATTTGCTCTGCGGTCGCGCGCTATTAGATATTTGATGTTGCGCGCGGCGTCAAAGGCGGGCGATTGCGTGGGCCAAAAGCAGCGGGCAAAGTAGGAGTGGGGGGTTCCACTAATTAGGACGCAGTGTCCCGAATTCGGGCGCGCAACTTCGAATTTCGGTCGGGATGTTTCTTCATTCATTTCCATTTGCATTGCTTATTATTTGTACACGCCCCCCGCACCCCTTCGCCACCCGGCGAGACAATTGTTTCGAATTAGCGATTTAAATGAACCGGGCTCGTTACCCCCCCCCCCTCACCGATGAAAATGGAAACGATGTTCAAGACCGTCTTTGAATTCGATCGACGTCTTAAATTCAGACCAATTCAAACGATCGGCGACGATTTTCTTCATGAATTGTAAATGTGAAAAAGTTTCGTATGTTTAACAAAATATAGATATAAACAAATTTGTCTACATATACATGTGCCTGAAGTTTGCCACGTGGCAATATGCCAAACGTTTTTGACTTAAAAAATTGTCTGTTTAAAAATTGAAACCGACAAATACAAGAATAAACATAGTGAAAAATAAAAATTAACACAAAAAATGGTCGATTTCAATTTTTGAACTCAGAAACTTTTCTTAGTTGAATATGTGTGGCGATTCGCCACGTGGCAAACTTCAAGCTCATTATTATATATACTCGCATTTTTGTTATTCATTATTTTTTATCTACCCTTGTATAGTACTTTAAATC
>JABFOV010004688.1:0-13407 GCA_022817685.1 Aradophagus sp. ZL-2020 | reverse complement strand
TGTTGATTATGTAATTAATGATATTGTGAATGTTATAGATGAGCTGAAATATTAAGTGAGGTTTTTTTTTTAACTTGAGGAAATTCAGATTTTATTTTTTTAAATTAGTTGAAAAAATTATTTATGGACAATAGACAAAAAAAAAAAATAAGTATAACATTTAATATTTAAGAAAACAAAAATTTATTAATTTTTTAGAAAAGAAAATATTTTTTGAAAAAAAAAAAAAAAAAAAAAAATAGGTGTAGATCATTTTCCATGTTAATATTTTTTAAAAGCGATTTGATAAGTTACATTATTCTCGATGAGAATACACTTTATAGTTTCTTAAATTTGATCAATTTTAAGAGAAAACGTGTTTAATTCAACAATTTATAGCAAAGTACAACAAATACGTTGGTCAGACAATCGCACACAACTAGATTAATTTGTCATATGAATAAAACCAAGTTACTACGTCGGAACTTTTCTTTCAACTTCAAAATTTCGCTCATTCCATAATGCAAAAATCTCATAACCCAGACACTGATCTCGCAACGTGAAAAATGCATTAAAAAACTGAGCCGAGAGAACGAATTAGCATACAACGGTTCAACTTTCGCTGATTTTTTCGATAGCATTGTCAGAGCGTTCGACAAAAAACGAAAAGAAAAAAAACTAGAAAGAAACGCCGTGGCAAATGTATTCACAACAATTCTTCGCGGCGGCAAGAAACCGTAACTCATTAGTTCCATAATTATTCCGCTTGGCGGCGGTGGGGTGACAAGCAGGTCACGCGTACATTTTCGGCGTTCATTATCACTCTGCGACTGACCGTGGTGTCACGAATAATTATTCGTCGACGAGGACGCACTCGCTATATTTTCCGGCTCATTTCGAAAGCCGTGCTCGCATTTAAAGCGCGTCTTCGGAATATTGATCTTGATTTCTCATACGCCGTCGTGAAAAGAAACCAGCGAGCAGAAAGAAAAAAGTTGAAGAAAGACGGAGGTTGTTAAAGAGAGAGGGAAAGCCAAAATGCGGGAGACGAGAGACAAGGAGGAAAAGATGGAAAATGGAGTGGGAGGAAGAAAAACGGCTTACGTCGTTGAAATGGTAATGCCGTCGAAAAGAGCAGAGACAGCGTGTGAGCGGTACGCGCGGCCTGGCCTGTATTTCCCGAACGGTCGACAAATACGCGCAAACATGCGCCAACGACGAGCCGGACGTGTGGGTTTTGGTGGCGATCAGCTTCCGGTTATAGATTGGCGGATTCGTGCCAGTTGATGCGCCCGTGTCGGTCGCTTTCCATCGATTCGCAGAGAAAGGGCGCGAGCGAGATGGTGCGATAGAGCGAAACGCCGACAGGGTGATAAAGCGACGGACGAAAGCACGTACGAGTATAAAGAAAAAGGAACGAGAGAGATAATGAAACGAGAGTAGAGAGGGAGGGAGGATGGAAATGGCGCGATGCAAAGGGGTTTGTGGAATCGGAGTACGGATGTGGAAAAACAAAAGTTAACGTAAGCGAAGCGACGAGGACGGGGTAGGCCAAGCGTGGGAGGAAAAAAAAGTGGGTGATGTCAGAACCGGAGAGAGACGAAGGCAGGAAGGATGAGGGATAGAAGATGATGGGGAGGCGAGGTTGGAAGGAAAAGCGAAGAAAGGGGGTAGGCGGGGGAGCAAAAGCGGTTAGATGCAGATAAAAAGAAGGATAGCGTATAAAAATGAAAGGACTTGAAAAGACAATGAAAAAGGAAGAGTGAAAGACAGTGGGGTACAATTACCCGGCGGAAGATACAGAAAGGAAGAACAAAAGAGATGGAGAGATAGACGGAAGAGGGCTGCGAGATGAATAAAGGGTTATCGGGGGACAAAGAGAGCTGGCCGAGCGAAATGCCGGGGAAAGGGGGAGAGAAGAAAGAGTTGTCGCGGTTGACACCACGAAACACGCGGGGAATCTCGCCGTGCGATAATCCGTTGGGTCAACGACATGGAAGGGGCAATGAGGGGGTGCGAGTTCGCGGGGCGCCCGATTTAAGTAAAGCGCGCGACCAAGTTCGAGAGCTTTCGGTAATGGGGCTCCGTGTCCTCGGAAATTGCTCTTGAAATTCCGAGCGGCGAGCGATCCTTTCACCGTAGCACACTTTGCCGCTTTTACGCCGCTCGGTCAAACTGCTTGGCAATTTAAATGCTGTTATGAAGAAATCGTTATTTCATTCCGGCGCTTTTCCCCTTGAGCCGCCGTGGGTTTCGGGCCGCGCTGCGCTATTTTTTCCCCTCTCGTCTGCCGCCATTCCTTTCCGCCGCCACGTCCTTTCTTCTCGTTTTCGTCGACGGCAGCCGACGACGCGCTGAATAGAAAGAGATTCCTTGAATAGAAAGGTGTCTCGGGAAATTGCGCGCCACGATAAAGCGGGATTTGCGGTTAGGAAAATTTCGACCCTTGGGTTCGGGGTCAGCGCCGAAAGCGATCTCCGCGTGACCTCGCTCGCTCGCCGCAAATTGTCCCGCCGTAATTTCCCAATCGCCGCGATACGAGCAGTCGATAATGACAAATCGTTGACCTTTTCGAACGTCCTGACAGAGGGCGGCAACTTAACCCATTTTCGCTTAGGGTCATCGAGTGGATCACGGAATTGGGGGGCCGACCCGTCATTACCGGCTCATTGAAATTTCCCTTTCCGCCCGACAAAGGACGAAAAAGGACGACGGAAATTCGATGAGCGGCGCGCGATCCGCGCCCCAGTCATGTCGGCTCATCGATTTATAGATAAAGCCTCGGCGGGATGAGTCATCCGTTATTTATCGGCAGACCGGGCGCGCGCGGCTGACACGCGGAGTTAAAAATTCAGGCGACGTAACTCGAAGAAAACCGAGTCCTGCGCCGTAACCTCGTTCGCAATTACGCTCGCACAGCATTCGAAATTCGATCCGAGTTTCGCGCGCCTTTTTTTAATCCAACCTGTTTTTCCTCGGCCTGTCCCGCTCCCCTCGCCGTCGTCGTTTTTTCTTCCTCGCCCGCTAACGAGGCGCGCATAATTTACCCGCCGATAACCTTTTTGCGTCTGCGTCGAAAATTCGATAAGCGGAATAGTCTCGGAACTTATTCCCCCGGCCGGTTTCTTGCCGCGACGTCGGCGAGGGGAAAAAAGCCGCTCGTTTATCTGAATGGTCGCTGGGTGGCCCGGACGGCCGGTCCGAATGGCGCGCGCGCGAGCACAGTTGGTGAGAAAAAAAGACGGCGAAAAACAAACGGCGATAGATTGTCGGATTAAGAGGCTCGCTCGGTGTTTGAACTTTGAAGAATGTTTATCCAGCGGGCCCGGTGACGTTGGCTGGTTTGTTTAATCGATGAAAGAAGAGTCGGCGTGCCGGCCGAGGCACGTACACCTACGTCTCTCGAGAGCGACGCGATATATGACGACCTGCGTCATGATACGCTCGGCTGCCTCGACACTTCTGGGCCGCGCGGCTTTCTCGATGAATCCTCGACATTTCGTACGGTCGAACCCGTCAGGCAGCCCCCTTCGCGTGTCCGAGTTCTCGAGCTCGAAATTTTGTGGCTATCTTGCGAGCGATTTGAAAAGGGTGCTCGAAAGCCGCCGAATTTCCGTCGTGCTAATCTGGAATAAGTTCCAAGGACCTTGAATGTCAAGTCAATGGCGAAGGACGTGGAATTCTTTGTTGCGTCTAGCATATCTATTGATTAGTTGTCATTGTGGTTTATTCGGAAGGATAGATCAATATTTGATTTGAATGATAACTATTTTTAAATACTTGTCATATGCACCGAAAATAATTTGGTTGTTTTAACAAAGTCTATTTAAATTACCCGTCAAATGATTTGTATCATTGTACGAAATGTTTGACGAATCAACAAAATACTTCACATTAAAATAATCAGCGGAATTTAATTAACGAATTACTATGAGCAACAGATTTACATAGAAAAATATTCAAATGACGTAATGTATGTCTCCAATGTATTTTCAGAAACACATAAATTTTCATGTTCTATATAACTTGTCATAAAATAATATCAAAACTAACAATGAAGCTTGTAGAAAATTGCATGTGTGAATTTAAGCAAATACAAGAACAAGACAAAAATAAATATATTTAATAACTTCCGTCAAAAACACTTCATTTTGCTCGATATTGCTTACTTTCAGTGTATCAAGCCCGCGAAAAATTAAATCAGATGAACATAATAAACAAACAATTGAAACAGTGTTCCTCTTGAAAGCCAACAAAAAATACAGTAAACAATGCAATAGGTTAGTCAAATTTATATCGCGGCGTTTGAGCGGCGAGCGAGTGCAATAACTGCGGCGTTTAATCGCGGTCGCGCCCTCTCGAGTGACCCATTTCGTCGAAGCGGCCCGACGTGAAAATCCGCCGGCTTCGCGGCGCAGCCAGACGCCGAGATAAGCCTCGTCTTGCGGAGTCGAGTGTACGTGAGGCTTAGGTACGAACATACACACGTACCACGAACGTTGCGGCTCGTTGCCACGCCACGGAAGCCGCTACTTCAAACATTCTTACGGAAGCTCGTGACGCTTCCTGGTCCCGACGACGCGCCAACTTCGGATTCCGCGTTTTAAAAGAGAATCGCCACCAGTGTAAGGAAGCTTTTCAGGCCCTTTTCCTTCACCTCGGCGGCGAAGAAAAGAAGAAGTGTTAAGGCGAAAAAAAAGAAAAGGTGGAAAGAATGGAATACAAATTAGAGACTGTTAGAAAGACCGCTGAAAAAAAGAAATCGACTTCGTAAAATGTGATAGAAATTGTTTTTTATTAAAAATAATGTTATAGAAATAATTTTGAGTGAGATAACTGTCGTTTACGGGATACTTTATATAGTATATTAAAATTAATAATAAATCTAAATATGTTTTTGTTTTTGAGTGAGCTTCAAAATGTAACTAAATTTATTTTATGTTTATGAAATTTTGATTATTGAGAAATAAATTTAAAAATTAATAAGACTATTATTATTATTATTATTATTATTATTATTATTATTATTATTATTATTATTATTATAATTATTATACATAAGATTCAATTTATTATTAGTACTATGAAATACATTTTTCTATTTATTCACAACTAAGATTTGCTGACTCATTTGGTCAAAATTACTTAAGAAAAAAAAAGTCACATTTTAATAAAGAAAATTTTATTTAATTATAACATTTTATATTGTCGTTAGTTCTTCTCTTTATTTTCAAAGCGAATAGTAGAGAATAATAATGGCATTGTTAACAATTAATTATTTTCTCAAATCAATTAATATTGATTTGAGAAAATATTTTTACTGTAAGGGAATTGGATTATGGAATAAAAAATTAGAAATATGTGAGTGATGAAGGGATTCCGGTTTCAATATTTAATTAAGAGGGCGACGAAATGCTATTTATTTTTACAACCCCTGAACGAATACCAAGAAAAAAGTACAAAAAAATATTTATTTTATATTCATACAGTCTACTCTTTGTATTTATTATGCTCTAATTCAATAATTTTAATAATATATTCGTCCCTTTAAAACAACTGGTCTAAATTAATTAGTTACTACTTTTTATTGAAACTTTCATTTTACATTCATTATTCAACGAAAAATAGTCCCAACAAAATGTTCATAATTTATTTCTCTCTATCTCATGAAATCACACAAAGAAGTCTTAATTCACCGCATATTTTAACCACAAGGGTCCGAAAATTGAGATAAAAACAGTAAAGCAATATTTGCTTACGTACAAAAAGCACAGTCAAGATTATCTGATTCTAGGGTTAACTACCCATTCGATTCTACATAAACAGAAGCTAAAGAAAAAAACCGACGGACGAGGCAAAACAAAAAGCAAAAAGAATAAACAAAAAGTCGGTAGAAAAAAGCGAGCTAAAAGTGGAGCGGCAATTTTTCCGCGAGCCGTTGAAACGCGGCGAATCGATATCCCGTCGAAATCGAAAACCCGGCAATTTTTCCGCGCCGAGCTCTTCCGCCGTTATCTCGGGCCGCGGTTACTCAAGGTTGTGTCGTGACGTGTCTGTAATGCTTGCCGGCACACAGACGCACACGAGCGCCGCGCGGTTTATGTGCGCGAACGCCACGTGCTCGTTAAATTATCCGGATAATGTATCCGTTGCAACGTAACGCGCCAGCGATCGAGATCTTATCGGTCGACTGGAACGGCCCTATTCCACTCGGAACGGCCGGGCATTATATATTCCGAAGCCCCTGCTCGAGTGAGTTCTTTACCGCGCGACGTTTCCGCCAGCTTCGCCGCGCGCCGTCGGCCGCGCTTTTATCGCGAAATTCACGACGCCGTTTCGCTCGCTCGCCGCCGCGTATCGAGCCACGGTTGCGCCGCGATTTTCGTCACTTCGCGCCGCCTGCGAGTAATGAATTTTTCGCCAACGACGTTGAGAGAGGGCGATAGTTATGCGTTCGCAAGTGGAAACTCAATTTGAAATGTGGCCGTGGTCTGCGTATGTAGAACAAAGTCGTTTGTTTTGTGCTTAGGGAGTTAGGGAGTTAGTCTCTAGCGTAAAATTACGGGTATAATTAGTATGTGGGATATTTTTTATATCTAGGGTGAAAATAATTACTTTTTTTCACTGGTGTACTTTTTTAACTGAGAAGGGATAATGATATATTTTTGCCCTGGGAAATGTTCAAATTTTTCACGCCTGTGAAAGATAGGAATACTAAAATAACATAAATTTTAGCAAAATATGTTATTATCATAAAATTGAAATGTTTATTTTATCAAAATTCTGTTCTTTAGTAAACAAAATTGTATTAAATTCAATTTCCGTTTATTGATAATCGTTGAAAACTTCAAGTACAGGTATAATTACCATATCTGTCATTAAACTCTTTTATTTGACATCGACATTCTTTTGAAGCAACATATTTTTTTTTTTTTTTTTTTTCTTTTTTTGAATACTGATAAAAAATTGAAATCAAGAACGAGGGGAAAACCCGAGGAGGAAAACAATTTCCGCAAAAATAATTTTGCAATTATAATACACTGCAGAGACGAACATGAACGCGGTAAATGAACTATACTTATAAGTAAATGAAAATTTGCTGCGGTGGAATCCGCTCGATCGCAAGTTTGCACTTGGAACTGAAATGGAAAAAGTATTTGCGACATTTATAAGTCGGAATGAAAAACGATTCGCGAATGCAATCATTTACGTAGGACAAGTATTTTCAGAAGTTATAATTTAATTTATGAATTTTACGCGTGACTCGCAATGTTTGCAAATTAATGGCGCAGCCTTTACAACGAATCGATAAAAGTTGTGTAACGTTCGGCGCGTTTGCTGTGTGCGGACTTGAAATGCGGCCTGGAATTTTCGTTAATTATATCCTCGTAAAAATTTACAAAAATCTTAATGATTTGGGCGATAAAACCCTCGCAAAGAAGAAATCGGAAGCAATATTGAATAATTGATGTTGTAATTAAATTATATCGAAAAAGGCACGTATTTGATATTAACCCATTTTTTGTTTTTATAAAAATTTGGCGTTTATATAATAAAAAGGTCTCAATGTATTTCCTGAATGGAAAAACGTTTCAAGAAAAATTTGACGTTGGCTTATTTATGATTATTCTCTTATAAAAAAATTATTAGACTCGAAAAGCAAATGTAATTATTGAAGAGCTACATTGTCATTTAGTTTCATTTTTAGCTTAATTTAACCCGAATCTTATTGAATCATAAATTTCACAAGAATCATGAAAATTCCTCAGCGTTTTAATTACAAAAGATACTTTTCTTGCCGAATTTTTAAATTGCTAATCAATTGCTTTATCCTGAAAGTGTTTATAACAACTCATTGTTGATGTTGATTTTGATAATGAATCGTTTCCGATGTCGATAATGACTCATTGTTTATGTTAATGATAAGCCATTGTTCGCGTCAACAAAGATTTACTTTTTGCCATCTCATACAAAACTTAACAAGAAAAATACATTTCCTTAAATTTTTCTCTTGCCTAAGTTACACAATTTATCAACGTTCCCAACTTCTAATGTGATACAATTTTCAAACTCATGCCGCGGTATAAATTTTTGCGCAACGCTTTACCCTTTGATTTCCGCCGAGACGGCGATAGCGCGTTATCGCAAGATCGATAATTCGCAATCGAGGCCGTCGCGGGGCGCACCTCGGGAACGCTATTCCGGTCCCGTCTGGGATCGGGCCAAGTCGCGTCGACGGTTCAATTGCATGGCGCGCGGCGAAAAATTTGGCCCGTCACGCGAGCGCGCTCGCACGTACCGACATACGGCGCCTGGGAATGCAAAGCGCGCGATCTTGGGCCGTCAAAATTGATATTCCGAAGGCGGCGCGCGAGCCGCCGAGCGGCCAGTCGACTATTTTTAATTGACACGCATTCGCCGCGGTCCCCTTGTTCCTCAGCCACGATTATCCGCCGAACTAATTGGCGCGCGCAATTATTTTCCGTCGCAAATAACCGGCCGGCCGAGCGTCTAACGAACCGACGCCTGAAAAATTAATTCACAATTAAGATCGCATCGGCGAAATACATAATTAGGATTCGTTACCGGCGAACTTGATTCATTATGCGCCGTGCGTTTGCATTGATTGCAGCGAAATTTCATTTATTAAAGCCACCTCGTAGTGAGACTTCTTTTTCAAACAGTTTCGAACAACTTTTTTCCGCGTGATGAAAATTTGAGGCGATCGAATAATTAAGGTGAAGTATACAAGAATATAGTAAGAATATTCGACCGCCTTCGTACATTTATTTTATTTATTTATTACTTTTGTAAACGGAATGTATTAATGAGATAAGCGACTCTCATTTAATTGATTTGCATTTTAACTTAATGTTTAGTTTTTGAGCTTTAATGGTAAAAATTGTACCTAAGTAACTAAATTTTGTCAAAAAACTGATGCCTAAATACATTTTAAAATTTCTCAAAAACGTTAATCCTTGATAAATTTATAAATGAAATTTATCATTTCATAATATCTTTGAGAAAAAGTTTATAATTTATAATTTCTTATACCAATTTATTTATTATTATTCATTCTACTGAAGATATCAAGCTCTAAGTAATACTTTCACTCATTACGAGCTTCTCTATCATATTTAATATTTAAACTGGAGATGCTTCACAAAATAATCTGTTTACTGTTGCAAATGATGTTTTACAGTTTAAATAACCATCATCACTATTTACTTTTCCTGATGCGCTCCCTTAAACGTTCACCCTCTCGCCTTTCACTCGTTTTCAGATATACATTTTATATCTTTCACGATCTTATTCCTTCGCTGCGCTATCAAAATTCTTACAAAAGCAACAAAGCCAACCGGGGAATTCGCGTCGACCCGACAAAATTGATCATCAGTGCCATGTATTTCTCACGCTAACTACACCGTGGCGAATATTCAGAGCATGGCGAGGGTTTTGATTGGCGACGAAAAAAGGGCAACGGTTTATGCACCGCAATTCAGAACGCAGTGGTTTTCGCCGGCGGTTAAGCGTCGCCATTGAATTATTGCTCGAATCTGACACACTTCTTTCGGCTTCACTGAATAACGAACGCCGACGACACGCCATTCGGTTACGCTGAACGGCGGAAAACGAAGCAAAAAGAAGCGGAAAAACGGGAGCGAAAACGGGCGCAACAGTGGGAGTGAAAATGGACCTGTCGACGGCCGGGTTCCGGTCGCGGTGACGATTATCGGCGGCGCGGTTATCTCCAATCGTCGTCCCTTAACCGTGTCGTAAGTCTCACGAGTTCGACTTCGCTCTTCAACAGGTGTTTATAGGGAAATACAATAATTTCGCGCATGCGCTTTAAACTTCTTAAAGTTACGAACTTCGAAGCAACTATCCGCATAATTCGTGTATCGGACGTCACTCATTGTCACACGCATTCCAATCGCTTTCACGGTTGACTGCGTCGACGAAAAAAATAATATCATCGTGAGAGTATATCACGTCGTTGTTGTCGATATTTCGTTTAAAGAAAAAATTGCGATTAATTTTTAAGCGTTAATCTAGCAAATTTGTATAAATTCGTGGATGATCCTGAGTTAGTTCAGATTTATTTCTGGAAGAAAATGATCGATTAAATTGGAATTAATTCTAATTTTTACAGCAAAAACTGAATTTTTATGATTCAAAATAATCAAAATATTCAATAGCCAAATTTTCACTCTTTCCCAAAAAATAATTATGTATACAATTTTCAATTAAAATTTCAGAAAATAATTGTTTAGATTCCTACTTTACCGACGTTCAGCAACTTATCAGTAGAGATACCGACTGCAGCTAGTTGATAATGTAGAATTCTAAAACCTTTGGGTAAAAGAGAATCGTTTCAGGGGTGAACATTTATCTTGGGGGTGTTACTCGTTCAGCAACCCTTGCACAGATGGCGCTAGTTATCGGTGTCTTCAGTCAAAATAAATCAAATTTTTCGGATAAAAACTGATTTGCTATTTTATCGACTTATTTTTATACATTCTACTTGAAAAATAATTTGTGGTTTATAAATTATTACTACTTTTTTCCAATAGTATTTATTAGCAATATATCAAAGTATTTTATATAATAATGTATATTAATTCCAAATATATTTGATGAGTCTTCTTTTAATTCAATGTTTCTTAAATTTTATTTTACAGATTCCAAGCGGTGCGGAGGGCACAGTTCCGCCAGGAAAGGTCTACAAGAAAGTGGCGATTGTTGAGAATTTCTTCGACATTATTCATGCCGTCCATGTCGATCTTGAAGGTCGCCCAGGAAAGCACGCTGGTCAAAAACGAACATACAGGACGGTAAGGCATTAATTCTGAATTCGTTAATAATACTTGAAAGCAATGACGAAAAACGTGCTTTAATTATTATTGACATTGATCCTTTGTGTAAAAAAGATAAATGAATATGTAAAATAATTTTGGCACATTAACCAAAAACATTTGTTTTTTCTTTTTTTATATATATTTACAGTATCAAATGTGCATTGTTTTAATTATTATAATTTTTGTTATTGAGACAAAACAACATTTGCCCTTGCCAGATGAATTAATTCCATTTAAATAATTCAATTGCCTTACCATTATCAAATAAATTAATTTTTACCTTGAAACTGAACAATAACGTTTTATTACTACTATACAATAAAATGTTACATTTTCCTAATGTTTTATCGTGCAAAGCTACTAAATGGGCACTTGTATATTTCGATTCAACGAATGAAACGGACCCGCGGTTTCATCGAAGCCACTCGATCTCGCTGATCGATAACGAAATGAGTCGAAGCCGTGCGAGCTGATGACGATGGCGAGCTCCGAAACAAGGAACAGAATCGCGGCAAAAAGGCCAACCAATCAGGCGCGCAACAAGCCGCGAAGCCAGCCGAATGTAAACCATCGTCAGCGGCCTGTATCGCGGCTTGGTTCTGCTCATCAATCGCAACCAGCCGTTCGTCCGTGCCGCCGTATTCCCGGAAGACCGTCACGTTCAAGAACTCGAGATTCCGGGCGCTCGATACCATTTGCGCAAACACATGCATTTGCACACACGCAGCCATACGCGTGCACATGTAGTCAATGCACATGTACATGTATTTGAAAGTGCATATACGTGCATATGAGCACATTGGTGCATATGAACACATACACGTGTAAACACAGACAGAAGTACGTGTGAATATAAATGTACGTTTACAAGTGCGTATAGTCCCGTGTGGAAACACATACGCATGTGTACACAGTCTGATGTACGTACACACTTATTCGTGAACATGTAGATATGCATGTGTAAACATGCACGTGTAGACAGAAATGCGCATGAATAGAAATGTACATTTACAAGTGCACAAATTTGTCTGTGTACACACGTGTGCATTAGTCGACACGTATTTCTGCACATGCACACATGCGTGTGTAAATAGACAGAAATACGTACGAATATAAATTCACATTTACGACTACATACTCACATAATCGAGTACACACGTGAATGCACATGCAAATACATGTAGACAAATGCGAGCGCTCGCACACACGTCATCTTTAATGTTCCAATGAATTCGCGCGAATTTCCCTCTTGGGTATCGTAGCATCCACTTCCTGTCCCGATGTCCGTCGCGCTCCCGGCTGTCTTGCTATCGCGATTCTTTTCCCATTGCCAGTCGACCCTCACTCTCACTCCATCATCGATTGAGCTTTCTCCATCTTGCTCCGACGCGCACCCCGCGAATCTGCTTGTGATTCAAAACCTCAGGACACTTGTTGCGTTGGCTGCCTACACGTACACGCGTACATGCGCCTATACATACACGACTTACCGTCACATCGCTGCGCATACCTATATACAATTTCGATCGCGTGTAAGCGAGCGTACACGTGTAGGTACATCTGTAGATGCAAATGCGTGCGAGCGAGCCGGCTTTTTCGGCGACGATCCGGTTTGCGTGAATAAATACCGCGGGATCATGGCGTCGCAACCTTCGTCGCGAATCGGCGTGGCCAAATTGCGTGGGCGAATCGGGAAAGCCGTGCACGTTGTCGAGGCACCGTGCAATGATTTACGATTCCGTTTGCAGCGTGAAATCGGGCGTTGTTGTTTGCACGCCGACTTGGCTGTCGCGTCACGTCGAGCCGAAAGACGTCTCGGTTACCTATTACCTCGGTTTCCATACTCGCTCATCCCCGGCTTCAATTCCCGGAGTAAATCTCATCGAGCTGGTCCCTTCCTCGGCGCGCATCCTTTATTAAGTTAGATGGTCACCCTGTCTCTCCCCCGGCCGAAAGATGTTTCTTATTAAAAGCTGGTTGACGGCGAAATTGCGCTTCGATGCTCGACTTTCATCGGCGAAGGTCGATGCAAAACATTGACGTTGAAAGTGAGCTCGCGGGTAGGGTGAAGAAATTGAAATTTGAGCGTAGTTATTTATGTCTTTACAAAATTTAAAGAATTTGAGAATCTAGAAGTCCGTCGAAAATGACAAATTAACTACTGTCAATTAACTACTAGTCATTATAATTAATTTGCATAAAATATTATAATACTAAATTTCAAAGAATTTTTGTCATATCTTTCATACATTTTTTCATATTTTTTACTCCAAGATAAAAGTGTCACAAAAACTATTAGTAAAACTTTCCTCTCTAAGGCGTGCAAAGGTCCGTTAAGAATGATCGATGCCGTTTTTGTTGCAGATCACCGAGACTTACGCGTTCCTACCACGCGAGGCAGTAACGCGTTTCCTGCTGGGCTGCACGGAATGCCAGCGACGTCCCCGCACGCCGAGCCCAACGAACCTGTCATCAAATCAGGCGCACGCGGCCACGACGCAGGTCGCCACCCCGGCGCCACCGGTGCCGGCGAGTACAACGCCACTAAGTCCGACACCAGGCACCGCAC